>JAOWCC010000648.1:0-74016 GCA_030867875.1 Actinernus sp. WN-2022 | reverse complement strand
TAAAAACGTTCAATGTGCCGTAAAATTCTCAAACGGAGAGATTCCATCTTTCCAGCAAATTAATAGATTCCTGACCGCGAGCTAATATTAAAAACGTTCAATGTGCCGTAAAATTCTCAAACGGAGAGATTCCATCTTTCCAGCAAATTCATAGATTCCTGACCGCGAGCTAATATTAAAAACGTTCAATGTGCCGTAAAATTCTCAAACGGAGAGATTCCATCTTTTCAGCAAATTCATAGATTCCTGAAAGCGAGCTAATATTAAAAACGTTCAAAGTGCCGTAAAATTCTCAAACGGAGAGATTCCATCTTTCCAGCAAATTCATAGATTCCTGACCGTGAGCTAATATTAAAAACGTTCAATGTGCCGTAAAATTCTAAAACGGAGAGATTCCATCTTTCCAGAAAATTGATAGATTCCTGAGCGCGAGCTAATATTAAAAACGTTCAATGTGCCGTAAAATTCTCAAACGGAGAGATTCCATCTTTCCAGCAAATTCATAGATTCCTGATCGCGAGCTAATATTAAAAACGTTCAATGTGCCGTAAAATTCTCAAAGGGAGAGATTCCATCTTTCCAGCAAATTCATCGATTCCTGATAGCGAGCTGATATTAAAAACGTTCAATGTGCCGTAAAATTCTCAAACGGAGAGATTCCATCTTTCCAGCAAATTGATAGATTCCTGATCGCGAGCTAATATTAAAAACGTTCAATGTGCCGTAAAATTCTCAAACGGAGAGATTCCATCTTTCTAGCAAATTAATAGATTCCTGACCGCGAGCTAATATTAAACACGTTCAATGTACCGTAAAATTCTCAAACGGAGAGATTCCATCTTTCCAGCAAATTCATAGATTCCTGATAGCGAGCTGATATTAAAGACGTTCAATGTGCCGTAAAATTCTCAAACGGAGAGATTCCATCTTTCCAGCAAATTGATAGATTCCTGAGCGCGAGCTAATATTAAAAACGTTCAATGTGCCGTAAAATTCTCAAACGGAGAGATTTCATCTTTCCAACAAATTCATAGATTCCTGATCGGAAGCTAATATTAAAAAAGTTCAATGTGCCGTAAAATTCTAAAACGGAGAGATTCCAACTTTCCAGCAAATTAATAGATTCCTGACCGCGAGCTAATATTAAAAACGATGAATGTGCCGTAAAATTCTCAAAGGGAGAGATTCCATCTTTCCAGCGAATTCATAGATTCCTGCTCGCGAGCTAATATTAAAAACGTTCAATGTGCCGTAAAATTCTCAAACGGAGAGATTCCATCTTTCCAGAAAATTGATAGATTCCTGAGCGCGAGCTAATATTAAAAACATTCAATGTGCCGTAAAATTCTCAAACGGAGAGATTCCATCTTTCCAGCAAATTCATAGATTCCTGATCGCGAGCTAATATTAAAAACGTTCAATGTGCCGTAAAATTCTCAAAGGGAGAGATTCCATGTTTCCAGCAAATTCATAGATTCCTGCTCGCGAGCTAATATTAAAAACGTTCAATGTGCCGTAAAATTCTCAAACGGAGAGATTCCATCTTTCCAGCAAATTAATAGATTCCTGACCGCGAGCTAATATTAAAAACGTTCAATGTGCTGTAAAATTCTAAAACGGAGATATTCCATCTTTCCAGCAAATTCATCGATTCCTGAGCGCGAGCTAATATTAAAAACGTTGAATGTGCCGTAAAATTCTCAAACGGAGAATTCCATTTTTCCAGCAAATAAATAGATTCCTGCTCGCGAGCTAATATTAAACACGTTCAATGTACCGTAAAATTCTCAAACGGAGAGATTCCATCTTTCCAGCAAATTCATAGATTCCTGATAGCGAGCTGATATTAAAAACGTTCAATGTGCCGTAAAATTCTCAAACGGAGAGATTCCATCTTTCCAGCAAATTGATAGATTCCTGAGCGCGAGCTAATATTAAAAACGTTCAATGTGCCGTAAAATTCTCAAACGGAGAGATTTCATCTTTCCAGCAAATTCATAGATTCCTGATCGCGAGCTAATATTAAAAAAGTTCAATGTGCCGTAAAATTCTAAAACGGAGAGATTCCATCTTTCCAGCAAATTAATAGATTCCTGACCGCGAGCTAATATTAAAAACGTTCAATGTGCCGTAAAATTCTCAAACGGAGAGATTCCATCTTTCCAGCAAATTCATAGATTCCTGATCGCGAGCTAATATTAAAAAAGTTCAATGTGCCGTAAAATTCTAAAACGGAGAGATTCCATCTTTCCAGCAAATTAATAGATTCCTGACCGCGAGCTAATATTAAAAACGTTGAATGTGCCGTAAAATTCTCAAACGGAGAGATTCCATCTTTCCAGCAAATTCATAGATTCCTGATCGCGAGCTAATATTAAAAACGTTCAATGTGCCGTAAAATTCTCAAAGGGAGAGATTCCATGTTTCCAGCAAATTCATAGATTCCTGCTCGCGAGCTAATATTAAAAACGTTCAATGTGCCGTAAAATTCTCAAACGGAGAGATTCCATCTTTCCAGCAAATTAATAGATTCCTGACCGCGAGCTAATATTAAAAACGTTCAATGTGCCGTAAAATTCTAAAACGGAGATATTCCATCTTTCCAGCAAATTCATCGATTGCTGAGCGCGAGCTAATATTAAAAACGTTGAATCTGCCTTAAAATTCTCAAACGGAGAATTCCATCTTTCCAGCAAATTAATAGATTCCTGATCGCGAGCTAATATTAAAAACTTTCAATGTGCCGTAAAATTCTCAAAGGGAGAGATTCCATGTTTCCAGCAAATTCATAGATTCCTGCTCGCGAGCTAATATTAAAAACGTTCAATGTGCCGTAAAATTCTCAAACGGAGAGATTCCATCTTTCCAGCAAATTAATAGATTCCTGACCGCGAGCTAATATTAAAAACGTTCAATGTGCTGTAAAATTCTAAAACGGAGATATTCCATCTTTCCAGCAAATTCATCGATTCCTGAGCGCGAGCTAATATTAAAAACGTTGAATGTGCCGTAAAATTCTCAAACGGAGAATTCCATCTTTCCAGCAAATAAATAGATTCCTGCTCGCGAGCTAATATTAAACACGTTCAATGTACCGTAAAATTCTCAAACGGAGGGATTCCATCTTTCCAGCAAATTCATAGATTCCTGATAGCGAGCTGATATTAAAGACGTTCAATGTGCCGTAAAATTCTCAAACGGAGAGATTCCATCTTTCCAGCAAATTGATAGATTCCTGAGCGCGAGCTAATATTAAAAACGTTCAATGTGCCGTAAAATTCTCAAACGGAGAGATTTCATCTTTCCAGCAAATTCATAGATTCCTGATCGCGAGCTAATATTAAAAACGTTCAATGTGCCGTAAAATTCTCAAAGGGAGAGATTCCATGTTTCCAGCAAATTCATAGAATCCTGCTCGCGAGCTAATATTAAAAACGTTCAATGTGCCGTAAAATTCTCAAACGGAGAGATTCCATCTTTCCAGCAAATTAATAGATTCCTGACCGCGAGCTAATATTAAAAACGTTCAATGTGCTGTAAAATTCTAAAACGGAGATATTCCATCTTTCCAGCAAATTCATCGATTCCTGAGCGCGAGCTAATATTAAAAACGTTGAATGTGCCGTAAAATTCTCAAACGGAGAATTCCATCTTTCCAGCAAATAAATAGATTCCTGCTCGCGAGCTAATATTAAACACGTTCAATGTACCGTAAAATTCTCAAACGGAGAGATTCCATTTTTCCAGCAAATTCATAGATTCCTGATAGCGAGCTGATATTAAAGACGTTCAATGTGCCGTAAAATTCTCAAACGGAGAGATTCCATCTTTCCAGCAAATTGATAGATTCCTGAGCGCGAGCTAATATTAAAAACGTTCAATGTGCCGTAAAATTCTCAAACGGAGAGATTTCATCTTTCCAGCAAATTCATAGATTCCTGATCGCGAGCTAATATTAAAAACGATCAATATGCCGTAAAATTCTCAAACGGAGAGATTCCATCTTTCTAGCAAATTAATAGATTCCTGACCGCGAGCTAATATTAAACACGTTCAATGTACCGTAAAATTCTCAAACGGAGAGATTCCATCTTTCCAGCAAATTCATAGATTCCTGATAGCGAGCTGATATTAAAGACGTTCAATGTGCCGTAAAATTCTCAAACGGAGAGATTCCATCTTTCCAGCAAATTGATAGATTCCTGAGCGCGAGCTAATATTAAAAACGTTCAATGTGCCGTAAAATTCTCAAACGGAGAGATTTCATCTTTCCAGCAAATTCATAGATTCCTGATCGCGAGCTAATATTAAAAAAGTTCAATTTGCCGTAAAATTCTAAAACGGAGAGATTCCATCTTTCCAGCAAATTAATAGATTCCTGACCGCGAGCTAATATTAAAAACGATGAATGTGCCGTAAAATTCTCAAAGGGAGAGATTCCATCTTTCCAGCGAATTCATAGATTCCTGCTCGCGAGCTAATATTAAAAACGTTCAATGTGCCGTAAAATTCTCAAACGGAGAGATTCCATCTTTCCAGAAAATTGATAGATTCCTGTGCGCGAGCTAATATTAAAAACATTCAATGTGCCGTAAAATTCTCAAACGGAGAGATTCCATCTTTCCAGCAAATTCATAGATTCCTGAGCGCGAGCTAATATTAAAAACGTTGAATGTGCCGTAAAATTCTCAAACGGAGAATTCCATCTTTCCAGCAAATAAATAGATTCCTGCTCGCGAGCTAATATTAAACACGTTCAATGTACCGTAAAATTCTCAAACGGAGGGATTCCATCTTTCCAGCAAATTCATAGATTCCTGATAGCGAGCTGATATTAAAGACGTTCAATGTGCCGTAAAATTCTCAAACGGAGAGATTCCATCTTTCCAGCAAATTGATAGATTCCTGAGCGCGAGCTAATATTAAAAACGTTCAATGTGCCGTAAAATTCTCAAACGGAGAGATTTCATCTTTCCAGCAAATTCATAGATTCCTGATCGCGAGCTAATATTAAAAACGTTCAATTTGCCGTAAAATTCTAAAACGGAGAGATTCCATCTTTCCAGCAAATTAATAGATTCCTGACCGCGAGCTAATATTAAAAACGATGAATGTGCCGTAAAATTCTCAAAGGGAGAGATTCCATCTTTCCAGCGAATTCATAGATTCCTGCTCGCGAGCTAATATTAAAAACGTTCAATGTGCCGTAAAATTCTCAAACGGAGAGATTCCATCTTTCCAGAAAATTGATAGATTCCTGTGCGCGAGCTAATATTAAAAACATTCAATGTGCCGTAAAATTCTCAAACGGAGAGATTCCATCTTTCCAGCAAATTCATAGATTCCTGATCGCGAGCTAATATTAAAAACGTTCAATGTGCCGTAAAATTCTCAAAGGGAGAGATTCCATGTTTCCAGCAAATTCATAGATTCCTGCTCGCGAGCTAATATTAAAAACGTTCAATGTGCCGTAAAATTCTCAAACGGAGAGATTCCATCTTTCCAGCAAATTAATAGATTCCTGACCGCGAGCTAATATTAAAAACGTTCAATGTGCCGTAAAATTCTACAACGGAGATATTCCATCTTTCCAGGAAATTCATCGATTGCTGAGCGCGAGCTAATATTAAAAACGTTGAATCTGCCGTAAAAGTCTCAAACGGAGAATTCCATCTTTCCAGCAAATTAATAGATTCCTGCTCGCGAGCTAATATTAAACACGTTCAATGTACCGTAAAATTCTCAAACGGAGAGATTCCATCTTTCCAGCAAATTCATAGATTCCTGATAGCGAGCTGATATTAAAAACGTTCAATGTGCCGTAAAATTCTCAAACGGAGAGATTCCATCTTTCCAGCAAATTGATAGATTCCTGAGCGCGAGCTAATATTAAAAACGTTCAATGTGCCGTAAAATTCTCAAACGGAGAGATTTCATCTTTCCAGCAAATTCATAGATTCCTGATCGCGAGCTAATATTAAAAAAGTTCAATGTGCCGTAAAATTCTAAAACGGAGAGATTCCATCTTTCCAGCAAATTAATAGATTCCTGACCGCGAGCTAATATTAAAAACGTTGAATGTGCCGTAAAATTCTCAAACGGAGAGATTCCATCTTTCCAGCAAATTCATAGATTCCTGATCGCGAGCTAATATTAAAAAAGTTCAATGTGCCGTAAAATTCTAAAACGGAGAGATTCCATCTTTCCAGCAAATTAATAGATTCCTGACCGCGAGCTAATATTAAAAACGTTGAATGTGCCGTAAAATTCTCAAACGGAGAGATTCCATCTTTCCAGCAAATTGATAGATTCCTGAGCGCGAGCTAATATTAAAAACGTTCAATGTGCCGTAAAATTCTCAAACGGAGAGATTTCATCTTTCCAGCAAATTCATAGATTCCTGATCGCGAGCTAATATTAAAAAGTTCAATGTGCCGTAAAATTCTAAAACGGAGAGATTCCATCTTTCCAGCAAATTAATAGATTCCTGACCGCGAGCTAATATTAAAAACGTTGAATGTGCCGTAAAATTCTCAAACGGAGAGATTCCATCTTTCCAGCAAATTCATAGATTCCTGATCGCGAGCTAATATTAAAAAAGTTCAATGTGCCGTAAAATTCTAAAACGGAGAGATTCCATCTTTCCAGCAAATTAATAGATTCCTGACCGCGAGCTAATATTAAAAACGTTGAATGTGCCGTAAAATTCTCAAACGGAGAGATTCCATCTTTCCAGCAAATTCATAGATTCCTGATCGCGAGCTAATATTAAAAACGTTCAATGTGCCGTAAAATTCTCAAAGGGAGATATTCCATGTTTCCAGCAAATTCATAGATTCCTGCTCGCGAGCTAATATTAAAAACGTTCAATGTGCCGTAAAATTCTCAAACGGAGAGATTCCATCTTTCCAGCAAATTAATAGATTCCTGACCGCGAGCTAATATTAAAAACGTTCAATGTGCCGTAAAATTCTAAAACGGAGATATTCCATCTTTCCAGCAAATTCATCGATTGCTGAGCGCGAGGTAATATTAAAAACGTTGAATCTGCCGTAAAATTCTCAAACGGAGAATTCCATCTTTCCAGCAAATTAATAGATTCCTGATCGCGAGCTAATATTAAAAACTTTCAATGTGCCGTAAAATTCTCAAAGGGAGAGATTCCATGTTTCCAGCAAATTCATAGATTCCTGCTCGCGAGCTAATATTAAAAACGTTCAATGTGCCGTAAAATTCTCAAACGGAGAGATTCCATCTTTCCAGCAAATTAATAGATTCCTGACCGCGAGCTAATATTAAAAACGTTCAATGTGCTGTAAAATTCTAAAACGGAGATATTCCATCTTTCCAGCAAATTCATCGATTCCTGAGCGCGAGCTAATATTAAAAACGTTGAATGTGCCGTAAAATTCTCAAACGGAGAATTCCATCTTTCCAGCAAATAAATAGATTCCTGCTCGCGAGCTAATATTAAACACGTTCAATGTACCGTAAAATTCTCAAACGGAGAGATTCCATCTTTCCAGCAAATTCATAGATTCCTGATAGCGAGCTGATATTAAAGACGTTCAATGTGCCGTAAAATTCTCAAACGGAGAGATTCCATCTTTCCAGCAAATTGATAGATTTCTGAGCGCGAGCTAATATTAAAAACGTTCAATGTGCCGTAAAATTCTCAAACGGAGAGATTTCATCTTTCCAGCAAATTCATAGATTCCTGATCGCGAGCTAATATTAAAAACGATCAATGTGCCGTAAAATTCTCAAACGGAGAGATTCCATCTTTCTAGCAAATTAATAGATTCCTGACCGCGAGCTAATATTAAACACGTTCAATGTACCGTAAAATTCTCAAACGGAGAGATTCCATCTTTCCAGCAAATTCATAGATTCCTGATAGCGAGCTGATATTAAAGACGTTCAATGTGCCGTAAAATTCTCAAACGGAGAGATTCCATCTTTCCAGCAACTTGATAGATTCCTGAGCGCGAGCTAATATTAAAAACGTTCAATGTGCCGTAAAATTCTAAAACGGAGAGATTCCATCTTTCCAGCAAATTAATAGATTCCTGACCGCGAGCTAATATTAAAAACGATGAATGTGCCGTAAAATTCTCAAAGGGAGAGATTCCATCTTTCCAGCGAATTCATAGATTCCTGCTCGCGAGCTAATATTAAAAACGTTCAATGTGCCGTAAAATTCTCAAACGGAGAGATTCCATCTTTCCAGAAAATTGATAGATTCCTGTGCGCGAGCTAATATTAAAAACATTCAATGTGCCGTAAAATTCTCAAACGGAGAGATTCCATCTTTCCAGCAAATTCATAGATTCCTGATCGCGAGCTAATATTAAAAACGTTCAATGTGCCGTAAAATTCTCAAAGGGAGAGATTCCATGTTTCCAGCAAATTCATAGATTCCTGATCGCGAGCTAATATTAAAAACGTTCAATGTGCCGTAAAATTCTCAAACGGAGAGATTCCATCTTTCCAGCAAATTAATAGATTCCTGACCGCGAGCTAATATTAAAAACGTTCAATGTGCCGTAAAATTCTAAAACGGAGATATTCCATCTTTCCAGGAAATTCATCGATTGCTGAGCGCGAGCTAATATTAAAAACGTTGAATCTGCCGTAAAAGTCTCAAACGGAGAATTCCATCTTTCCAGCAAATTAATAGATTCCTGCTCGCGAGCTAATATTAAACACGTTCAATGTACCGTAAAATTCTCAAACGGAGAGATTCCATCTTTCCAGCAAATTCATAGATTCCTGATAGCGAGCTGATATTAAAAACGTTCAATGTGCCGTAAAATTCTCAAACGGAGAGATTCCATCTTTCTAGCAAATTAATAGATTCCTGACCGCGAGCTAATATTAAACACGTTCAATGTACCGTAAAATTCTCAAACGGAGAGATTCCATCTTTCCAGCAAATTCATAGATTCCTGATAGCGAGCTGATATTAAAGACGTTCAATGTGCCTTAAAATTCTCAAACGGAGAGATTCCATCTTTCCAGCAAATTGATAGATTCCTGAGCGCGAGCTAATATTAAAAACGTTCAATGTGCCGTAAAATTCTCAAACGGAGAGATTTCATCTTTCCAGCAAATTCATAGATTCCTGATCGCGAGCTAATATTAAAAAAGTTCAATTTGCCGTAAAATTCTCAAACGGAGAGATTCCATCTTTCTAGCAAATTAATAGATTCCTGACCGCGAGCTAATATTAAACACGTTCAATGTACCGTAAAATTCTCAAACGGAGAGATTCCATCTTTCCAGCAAATTCATAGATTCCTGATAGCGAGCTGATATTAAAGACGTTCAATGTGCCGTAAAATTCTCAAACGGAGAGATTCCATCTTTCCAGCAAATTGATAGATTCCTGAGCGCGAGCTAATATTAAAAACGTTCAATGTGCCGTAAAATTCTCAAACGGAGAGATTTCATCTTTCCAACAAATTCATAGATTCCTGATCGCGAGCTAATATTAAAAAAGTTCAATGTGCCGTAAAATTCTAAAACGGAGAGATTCCAACTTTCCAGCAAATTAATAGATTCCTGACCGCGAGCTAATATTAAAAACGATGAATGTGCCGTAAAATTCTCAAAGGGAGAGATTCCATCTTTCCAGCGAATTCATAGATTCCTGCTCGCGAGCTAATATTAAAATCGTTCAATGTGCCGTAAAATTCTCAAACGGAGAGATTCCATCTTTCCAGAAAATTGATAGATTCCTGAGCGCGAGCTAATATTAAAAACATTCAATGTGCCGTAAAATTCTCAAACGGAGAGATTCCATCTTTCCAGCAAATTCATAGATTCCTGATCGCGAGCTAATATTAAAAACGTTCAATGTGCCGTAAAATTCTCAAAGGGAGAGATTCCATGTTTCCAGCAAATTCATAGATTCCTGCTCGCGAGCTAATATTAAAAACGTTCAATGTGCCGTAAAATTCTCAAACGGAGAGATTCCATCTTTCCAGCAAATTAATAGATTCCTGACCGCGAGCTAATATTAAAAACGTTCAATGTGCTGTAAAATTCTAAAACGGAGATATTCCATCTTTCCAGCAAATTCATCGATTCCTGAGCGCGAGCTAATATTAAAAACGTTGAATGTGCCGTAAAATTCTCAAACGGAGAATTCCATCTTTCCAGCAAATAAATAGATTCCTGCTCGCGAGCTAATATTAAACACGTTCAATGTACCGTAAAATTCTCAAACGGAGAGATTCCATCTTTCCAGCAAATTCATAGATTCCTGATCGCGAGCTGATATTAAAAACGTTCAATGTGCCGTAAAATTCTCAAAGGGAGAGATTCCATGTTTCCAGCAAATTCATAGATTCCTGCTCGCGAGCTAATATTAAAAACGTTCAATGTGCCGTAAAATTCTCAAACGGAGAGATTCCATCTTTCCAGCAAATTAATAGATTCCTGACCGCGAGCTAATATTAAAAACGTTCAATGTGCTGTAAAATTCTAAAACGGAGATATTCCATCTTTCCAGCAAATTCATCGATTCCTGAGCGCGAGCTAATATTAAAAACGTTGAATGTGCCGTAAAATTCTCAAACGGAGAATTCCATCTTTCCAGCAAATAAATAGATTCCTGCTCGCGAGCTAATATTAAACACGTTCAATGTACCGTAAAATTCTCAAACGGAGAGATTCCATCTTTCCAGCAAATTCATAGATTCCTGATAGCGAGCTGATATTAAAGACGTTCAATGTGCCGTAAAATTCTCAAACGGAGAGATTCCATCTTTCCAGCAAATTGATAGATTCCTGAGCGCGAGCTAATATTAAAAACGTTCAATGTGCCGTAAAATTCTCAAACGGAGAGATTCCATCTTTCCAGCAAATTGATAGATTCCTGAGCGCGAGCTAATATTAAAAACGTTCAATGTGCCGTAAAATTCTCAAACGGAGAGATTTCATCTTTCCAGCAAATTCATAGATTCCTGATCGCGAGCTAATATTAAAAAAGTTCAATTTGACGTAAAATTCTAAAACGGAGAGATTCCATCTTTCCAGCAAATTAATAGATTCCTGACCGCGAGCTAATATTAAAAACGATGAATGTGCCGTAAAATTCTCAAAGGGAGAGATTCCATCTTTCCAGCGAATTCATAGATTCCTGCTCGCGAGCTAATATTAAAAACGTTCAATGTGCCGTAAAATTCTCAAACGGAGAGATTCCATCTTTCCAGAAAATTGATAGATTCCTGTGCGCGAGCTAATATTAAAAACATTCAATGTGCCGTAAAATTCTCAAACGGAGAGATTCCATCTTTCCAGCAAATTCATAGATTCCTGATCGCGAGCTAATATTAAAAACGTTCAATGTGCCGTAAAATTCTCAAAGGGAGAGATTCCATGTTTCCAGCAAATTCATAGATTCCTGCTCGCGAGCTAATATTAAAAACGTTCAATGTGCCGTAAAATTCTCAAACGGAGAGATTCCATCTTTCCAGCAAATTAATAGATTCCTGACCGCGAGCTAATATTAAAAACGTTCAATGTGCCGTAAAATTCTACAACGGAGATATTCCATCTTTCCAGGAAATTCATCGATTGCTGAGGGCGAGCTAATATTAAAAACGTTGAATCTGCCGTAAAAGTCTCAAACGGAGAATTCCATCTTTCCAGCAAATTAATAGATTCCTGCTCGCGAGCTAATATTAAACACGTTCAATGTACCGTAAAATTCTCAAACGGAGAGATTCCATCTTTCCAGCAAATTCATAGATTCCTGATAGCGAGCTGATATTAAAAACGTTCAATGTGCCGTAAAATTCTCAAACGGAGAGATTCCATCTTTCCAGCAAATTGATAGATTCCTGAGCGCGAGCTAATATTAAAAACGTTCAATGTGCCGTAAAATTCTCAAACGGAGAGATTTCATCTTTCCAGCAAATTCATAGATTCCTGATCGCGAGCTAATATTAAAAAAGTTCAATGTGCCGTAAAATTCTAAAACGGAGAGATTCCATCTTTCCAGCAAATTAATAGATTCCTGACCGCGAGCTAATATTAAAAACGTTCAATGTGCCGTAAAATTCTCAAACGGAGAGATTCCATCTTTCCAGCAAATTCATAGATTCCTGATCGCGAGCTAATATTAAAAAAGTTCAATGTGCCGTAAAATTCTAAAACGGAGAGATTCCATCTTTCCAGCAAATTAATAGATTCCTGACCGCGAGCTAATATTAAAAACGTTGAATGTGCCGTAAAATTCTCAAACGGAGAGATTCCATCTTTCCAGCAAATTCATAGATTCCTGATCGCGAGCTAATATTAAAAACGTTCAATGTGCCGTAAAATTCTCAAAGGGAGAGATTCCATGTTTCCAGCAAATTCATAGATTCCTGCTCGCGAGCTAATATTAAAAACGTTCAATGTGCCGTAAAATTCTCAAACGGAGAGATTCCATCTTTCCAGCAAATTAATAGATTCCTGACCGCGAGCTAATATTAAAAACGTTCAATGTGCCGTAAAATTCTAAAACGGAGATATTCCATCTTTCCAGCAAATTCATCGATTGCTGAGCGCGAGCTAATATTAAAAACGTTGAATCTGCCGTAAAATTCTCAAACGGAGAATTCCATCTTTCCAGCAAATTAATAGATTCCTGATCGCGAGCTAATATTAAAAACTTTCAATGTGCCGTAAAATTCTCAAAGGGAGAGATTCCATGTTTCCAGCAAATTCATAGATTCCTGCTCGCGAGCTAATATTAAAAACGTTCAATGTGCCGTAAAATTCTCAAACGGAGAGATTCCATCTTTCCAGCAAATTAATAGATTCCTGACCGCGAGCTAATATTAAAAACGTTCAATGTGCTGTAAAATTCTAAAACGGAGATATTCCATCTTTCCAGCAAATTCATCGATTCCTGAGCGCGAGCTAATATTAAAAACGTTGAATGTGCCGTAAAATTCTCAAACGGAGAATTCCATCTTTCCAGCAAATAAATAGATTCCTGCTCGCGAGCTAATATTAAACACGTTCAATGTACCGTAAAATTCTCAAACGGAGGGATTCCATCTTTCCAGCAAATTCATAGATTCCTGATAGCGAGCTGATATTAAAGACGTTCAATGTGCCGTAAAATTCTCAAACGGAGAGATTCCATCTTTCCAGCAAATTGATAGATTCCTGAGCGCGAGCTAATATTAAAAACGTTCAATGTGCCGTAAAATTCTCAAACGGAGAGATTTCATCTTTCCAGCAAATTCATAGATTCCTGATCGCGAGCTAATATTAAAAACGTTCAATGTGCCGTAAAATTCTCAAAGGGAGAGATTCCATGTTTCCAGCAAATTCATAGAATCCTGCTCGCGAGCTAATATTAAAAACGTTCAATGTGCCGTAAAATTCTCAAACGGAGAGATTCCATCTTTCCAGCAAATTAATAGATTCCTGACCGCGAGCTAATATTAAAAACGTTCAATGTGCTGTAAAATTCTAAAACGGAGATATTCCATCTTTCCAGCAAATTCATCGATTCCTGAGCGCGAGCTAATATTAAAAACGTTGAATGTGCCGTAAAATTCTCAAACGGAGAATTCCATCTTTCCAGCAAATAAATAGATTCCTGCTCGCGAGCTAATATTAAACACGTTCAATGTACCGTAAAATTCTCAAACGGAGAGATTCCATTTTTCCAGCAAATTCATAGATTCCTGATAGCGAGCTGATATTAAAGACGTTCAATGTGCCGTAAAATTCTCAAACGGAGAGATTCCATCTTTCCAGCAAATTGATAGATTCCTGAGCGCGAGCTAATATTAAAAACGTTCAATGTGCCGTAAAATTCTCAAACGGAGAGATTTCATCTTTCCAGCAAATTCATAGATTCCTGATCGCGAGCTAATATTAAAAACGATCAATGTGCCGTAAAATTCTCAAACGGAGAGATTCCATCTTTCTAGCAAATTAATAGATTCCTGACCGCGAGCTAATATTAAACACGTTCAATGTACCGTAAAATTCTCAAACGGAGAGATTCCATCTTTCCAGCAAATTCATAGATTCCTGATAGCGAGCTGATATTAAAGACGTTCAATGTGCCGTAAAATTCTCAAACGGAGAGATTCCATCTTTCCAGCAAATTGATAGATTCCTGAGCGCGAGCTAATATTAAAAACGTTCAATGTGCCGTAAAATTCTCAAACGGAGAGATTTCATCTTTCCAGCAAATTCATAGATTCCTGATCGCGAGCTAATATTAAAAAAGTTCAATTTGCCGTAAAATTCTAAAACGGAGAGATTCCATCTTTCCAGCAAATTAATAGATTCCTGACCGCGAGCTAATATTAAAAACGATGAATGTGCCGTAAAATTCTCAAAGGGAGAGATTCCATCTTTCCAGCGAATTCATAGATTCCTGCTCGCGAGCTAATATTAAAAACGTTCAATGTGCCGTAAAATTCTCAAACGGAGAGATTCCATCTTTCCAGAAAATTGATAGATTCCTGTGCGCGAGCTAATATTAAAAACATTCAATGTGCCGTAAAATTCTCAAACGGAGAGATTCCATCTTTCCAGCAAATTCATAGATTCCTGAGCGCGAGCTAATATTAAAAACGTTGAATGTGCCGTAAAATTCTCAAACGGAGAATTCCATCTTTCCAGCAAATAAATAGATTCCTGCTCGCGAGCTAATATTAAACACGTTCAATGTACCGTAAAATTCTCAAACGGAGGGATTCCATCTTTCCAGCAAATTCATAGATTCCTGATAGCGAGCTGATATTAAAGACGTTCAATGTGCCGTAAAATTCTCAAACGGAGAGATTCCCTCTTTCCAGCAAATTGATAGATTCCTGAGCGCGAGCTAATATTAAAAACGTTCAATGTGCCGTAAAATTCTCAAACGGAGAGATTTCATCTTTCCAGCAAATTCATAGATTCCTGATCGCGAGCTAATATTAAAAACGTTCAATTTGCCGTAAAATTCTAAAACGGAGAGATTCCATCTTTCCAGCAAATTAATAGATTCCTGACTGCGAGCTAATATTAAAAACGATGAATGTGCCGTAAAATTCTCAAAGGGAGAGATTCCATCTTTCCAGCGAATTCATAGATTCCTGCTCGCGAGCTAATATTAAAAACGTTCAATGTGCCGTAAAATTCTCAAACGGAGAGATTCCATCTTTCCAGAAAATTGATAGATTCCTGTGCGCGAGCTAATATTAAAAACATTCAATGTGCCGTAAAATTCTCAAACGGAGAGATTCCATCTTTCCAGCAAATTCATAGATTCCTGATCGCGAGCTAATATTAAAAACGTTCAATGTGCCGTAAAATTCTCAAAGGGAGAGATTCCATGTTTCCAGCAAATTCATAGATTCCTGCTCGCGAGCTAATATTAAAAACGTTCAATGTGCCGTAAAATTCTCAAACGGAGAGATTCCATCTTTCCAGCAAATTAATAGATTCCTGACCGCGAGCTAATATTAAAAACGTTCAATGTGCCGTAAAATTCTACAACGGAGATATTCCATCTTTCCAGGAAATTCATCGATTGCTGAGCGCGAGCTAATATTAAAAACGTTGAATCTGCCGTAAAAGTCTCAAACGGAGAATTCCATCTTTCCAGCAAATTAATAGATTCCTGCTCGCGAGCTAATATTAAACACGTTCAATGTACCGTAAAATTCTCAAACGGAGAGATTCCATCTTTCCAGCAAATTCATAGATTCCTGATAGCGAGCTGATATTAAAAACGTTCAATGTGCCGTAAAATTCTCAAACGGAGAGATTCCATCTTTCCAGCAAATTGATAGATTCCTGAGCGCGAGCTAATATTAAAAACGTTCAATGTGCCGTAAAATTCTCAAACGGAGAGATTTCATCTTTCCAGCAAATTCATAGATTCCTGATCGCGAGCTAATATTAAAAAAGTTCAATGTGCCGTAAAATTCTAAAACGGAGAGATTCCATCTTTCCAGCAAATTAATAGATTCCTGACCGCGAGCTAATATTAAAAACGTTGAATGTGCCGTAAAATTCTCAAACGGAGAGATTCCATCTTTCCAGCAAATTCATAGATTCCTGATCGCGAGCTAATATTAAAAAAGTTCAATGTGCCGTAAAATTCTAAAACGGAGAGATTCCATCTTTCCAGCAAATTAATAGATTCCTGACCGCGAGCTAATATTAAAAACGTTGAATGTGCCGTAAAATTCTCAAACGGAGAGATTCCATCTTTCCAGCAAATTGATAGATTCCTGAGCGCGAGCTAATATTAAAAACGTTCAATGTGCCGTAAAATTCTCAAACGGAGAGATTTCATCTTTCCAGCAAATTCATAGATTCCTGATCGCGAGCTAATATTAAAAAAGTTCAATGTGCCGTAAAATTCTAAACGGAGAGATTCCATCTTTCCAGCAAATTAATAGATTCCTGACCGCGAGCTAATATTAAAAACGTTGAATGTGCCGTAAAATTCTCAAACGGAGAGATTCCATCTTTCCAGCAAATTCATAGATTCCTGATCGCGAGCTAATATTAAAAAAGTTCAATGTGCCGTAAAATTCTAAAACGGAGAGATTCCATCTTTCCAGCAAATTAATAGATTCCCTGACCGCGAGCTAATATTAAAAACGTTGAATGTGCCGTAAAATTCTCAAACGGAGAGATTCCATCTTTCCAGCAAATTCATAGATTCCTGATCGCGAGCTAATATTAAAAACGTTCAATGTGCCGTAAAATTCTCAAAGGGAGATATTCCATGTTTCCAGCAAATTCATAGATTCCTGCTCGCGAGCTAATATTAAAAACGTTCAATGTGCCGTAAAATTCTCAAACGGAGAGATTCCATCTTTCCAGCAAATTAATAGATTCCTGACCGCGAGCTAATATTAAAAACGTTCAATGTGCCGTAAAATTCTAAAACGGAGATATTCCATCTTTCCAGCAAATTCATCGATTGCTGAGCGCGAGCTAATATTAAAAACGTTGAATCTGCCGTAAAATTCTCAAACGGAGAATTCCATCTTTCCAGCAAATTAATAGATTCCTGATCGCGAGCTAATATTAAAAACTTTCAATGTGCCGTAAAATTCTCAAAGGGAGAGATTCCATGTTTCCAGCAAATTCATAGATTCCTGCTCGCGAGCTAATATTAAAAACGTTCAATGTGCCGTAAAATTCTCAAACGGAGAGATTCCATCTTTCCAGCAAATTAATAGATTCCTGACCGCGAGCTAATATTAAAAACGTTCAATGTGCTGTAAAATTCTAAAACGGAGATATTCCATCTTTCCAGCAAATTCATCGATTCCTGAGCGCGAGCTAATATTAAAAACGTTGAATGTGCCGTAAAATTCTCAAACGGAGAATTCCATCTTTCCAGCAAATAAATAGATTCCTGCTCGCGAGCTAATATTAAACACGTTCAATGTACCGTAAAATTCTCAAACGGAGAGATTCCATCTTTCCAGCAAATTCATAGATTCCTGATAGCGAGCTGATATTAAAGACGTTCAATGTGCCGTAAAATTCTCAAACGGAGAGATTCCATCTTTCCAGCAAATTGATAGATTCCTGAGCGCGAGCTAATATTAAAAACGTTCAATGTGCCGTAAAATTCTCAAACGGAGAGATTTCATCTTTCCAGCAAATTCATAGATTCCTGATCGCGAGCTAATATTAAAAACGATCAATGTGCCGTAAAATTCTCAAACGGAGAGATTCCATCTTTCTAGCAAATTAATAGATTCCTGACCGCGAGCTAATATTAAACACGTTCAATGTACCGTAAAATTCTCAAACGGAGAGATTCCATCTTTCCAGCAAATTCATAGATTCCTGATAGCGAGCTGATATTAAAGACGTTCAATGTGCCGTAAAATTCTCAAACGGAGAGATTCCATCTTTCCAGCAAATTGATAGATTCCTGAGCGCGAGCTAATATTAAAAACGTTCAATGTGCCGTAAAATTCTCAAACGGAGAGATTTCATCTTTCCAGCAAATTCATAGATTCCTGATCGCGAGCTAATATTAAAAAAGTTCAATTTGCCGTAAAATTCTAAAACGGAGAGATTCCATCTTTCCAGCAAATTAATAGATTCCTGACCGCGAGCTAATATTAAAAACGATGAATGTGCCGTAAAATTCTCAAAGGGAGAGATTCCATCTTTCCAGCGAATTCATAGATTCCTGCTCGCGAGCTAATATTAAAAACGTTCAATGTGCCGTAATATTCTCAAACGGAGAGATTCCATCTTTCCAGAAAATTGATAGATTCCTGTGCGCGAGCTAATATTAAAAACATTCAATGTGCCGTAAAATTCTCAACGGAGAGATTCCATCTTTCCAGCAAATTCATAGATTCCTGATCGCGAGCTAATATTAAAAACGTTCAATGTGCCGTAAAATTCTCAAAGGGAGAGATTCCATGTTTCCAGCAAATTCATAGATTCCTGCTCGCGAGCTAATATTAAAAACGTTCAATGTGCCGTAAAATTCTCAAACGGAGAGATTCCATCTTTCCAGCAAATTAATAGATTCCTGACCGCGAGCTAATATTAAAAACGTTCAATGTGCCGTAAAATTCTAAAACGGAGATATTCCATCTTTCCAGGAAATTCATCGATTGCTGAGCGCGAGCTAATATTAAAAACGTTGAATCTGCCGTAAAAGTCTCAAACGGAGAATTCCATCTTTCCAGCAAATTAATAGATTCCTGCTCGCGAGCTAATATTAAACACGTTCAATGTACCGTAAAATTCTCAAACGGAGAGATTCCATCTTTCCAGCAAATTCATAGATTCCTGATAGCGAGCTGATATTAAAAACGTTCAATGTGCCGTAAAATTCTCAAACGGAGAGATTCCATCTTTCCAGCAAATTCATAGATTCCTGATAGCGAGCTGATATTAAAAACGTTCAATGTGCCGTAAAATTCTCAAACGGAGAGATTCCATCTTTCCAGCAAATTGATAGATTCCTGAGCGCGAGCTAATATTAAAAACGTTCAATGTGCCGTAAAATTCTCAAACGGAGAGATTTCATCTTTCCAGCAAATTCATAGATTCCTGATCGCGAGCTAATATTAAAAAAGTTCAATGTGCCGTAAAATTCTAAAACGGAGAGATTCCATCTTTCCAGCAAATTAATAGATTCCTGACCGCGAGCTAATATTAAAAACGTTGAATGTGCCGTAAAATTCTCAAACGGAGAGATTCCATCTTTCCAGCAAATTCATAGATTCCTGATCGCGAGCTAATATTAAAAAAGTTCAATGTGCCGTAAAATTCTAAAACGGAGAGATTCCATCTTTCCAGCAAATTAATAGATTCCTGACCGCGAGCTAATATTAAAAACGTTGAATGTGCCGTAAAATTCTCAAACGGAGAGATTCCATCTTTCCAGCAAATTCTTAGATTCCTGATCGCGAGCTAATATTAAAAACGTTCAATGTGCCGTAAAATTCTCAAAGGGAGAGATTCCATGTTTCCAGCAAATTCATAGATTCCTGCTCGCGAGCTAATATTAAAAACGTTCAATGTGCCGTAAAATTCTCAAACGGAGAGATTCCATCTTTCCAGCAAATTAATAGATTCCTGACCGCGAGCTAATATTAAAACGTTCAATGTGCCGTAAAATTCTAAAACGGAGATATTCCATCTTTCCAGCAAATTCATCGATTGCTGAGCGCGAGCTAATATTAAAAACGTTGAATCTGCCGTAAAAGTCTCAAACGGAGAATTCCATCTTTCCAGCAAATTAATAGATTCCTGCTTGCGAGCTAATATTAAACACGTTCAATGTACCGTAAAATTCTCAAACGGAGAGATTCCATCTTTCCAGCAAATTCATAGATTCCTGATAGCGAGCAGATATTAAAAACGTTCAATGTGCCGTAAAATTCTCAAACGGAGAGATTCCATCTTTAAAGCAAATTGATAGATTCCTGAGCGCGAGCTAATATTAAAAACGTTCAATGTGCCGTAAAATTCTCAAACGGAGAGATTTCATCTTTCCAGCAAATTCATAGATTCCTGATCGCGAGCTAATATTAAAAAAGTTCAATGTGCCGTAAAATTCTAAAACGGAGAGATTCCATCTTTCCAGCAAATTAATAGATTCCTGACCGCGAGCTAATATTAAAAACGTTGAATGTGCCGTAAAATTCTCAAAGGGAGAGATTCCATCTTTCCAGCGAATTCATAGATTCCTGCTCGCGAGCTAATATTAAAAACGTTCAATGGGCCGTAAAATTCTCAAACGGAGAGATTCCATCTTTCCAGCAAATTCATAGATTCCTGATCGCGAGCTAATATTAAAAACGTTCAATGTGCCGTAAAATTCTCAAAGGGAGAGATTCCATCTTTCCAGCAAATTCATAGATTCCTGCTCGCGAGCTAATATTAAAAACGTTCAATGTGCCGTAAAATTCTCAAACGGAGAGATTCCATCTTTCCAGCAAATTGATAGATTCCTGACCGCGAGCTAATATTAAAAACGTTCAATGTGCCGTAAAATTCTCAAACGGAGAGATTCCATCTTTCCAGCAAATTGATAGATTCCTGACCGCGAGCTAATATTAAAAACGTTCAATGTGCTGTAAAATTCTCAAACGGAGAGATTCCATCTTTCCAGCAAATTCATAGATTCCTGACCGCGAGCTAATATTAAAAACGTTCAATGTGCCGTAAAATTCTCAAACGGGGAGATTCCATCTTTCCAGCAAATTAATAGATTCCTGACCGCGATCTAATATTAAAAACGTTCAATGTGCCGTAAAATTCTAAAACGGAGAGATTCCATCTTTCCAGCAAATTCATCGATTCCTGATCGCGAGCTAATATTAAAAACGTTGAATGTGCCGTAAAATTCTCAAACCGAGAGATTCCATCTTTCCAGCAAATTAATAGATTCCTGATCGCGAGCTAATATTAAAAACGTTCAATGTGCCGTAAAATTCTCAAACGGAGAGATTCCATCTTTCCAGCAAATTCATAGATTCCTGATCGCGAGCTAATATTAAAAACGTTCAATGTGCCGTAAAATTCTCAAACGGAGAGATTCCATCTTTCCAGCAAATTTGATAGATTCCTGAGCGCGAGCTAATAATGTGCCGTAAAATTCTCAAACGGAGAGATTTCATCTTTCCAGCAAATTCATAGATTCCTGATCGCGAGCTAATATTAAAAAAGTTCAATGTGCCGTTAAATTCTAAAACGGAGAGATTCCATCTTTCCAGCAAATTAATAGATTCCTGACCGCGAGCTAATATTAAAAACGTTGAATGTGCCGTAAAATTCTCAAAGGGAGAGATTCCATCTTTCCAGCGAATTCATAGATTCCTGCTCGCGAGCTAATATTAAAAACGTTCAATGTGCCGTAAAATTCTCAAACGGAGAGATTCCATCTTTCCAGAAAATTGATAGATTCCTGAGCGCGAGCTAATATTAAAAACGTTCAATGTGCCGTAAAATTCTCAAACGGAGAGATTCCATCTTTCCAGCAAATTCATAGATTCCTGATCGCGAGCTAATATTAAAAACGTTCAATGTGCCGTAAAATTCTCAAAGGGAGAGATTCCATCTTTCCAGCAAATTCATAGATTCCTGCTCGCGAGCTAATATTAAAAACGTTCAATGTGCCGTAAAATTCTCAAACGGAGAGATTCCATCTTTCCAGCAAATTAATAGATTCCTGACCGCGAGCTAATATTAAAAACGTTCAATGTGCCGTAAAATTCTAAAACGGAGGTATTCCATCTTTCCAGCAAATTCATCGATTGCTGAGCGCGAGCTAATATTAAAAACGTTGAATCTGCCGTAAAATTCTCAAACGGAGAATTCCATCTTTCCAGCAAATTAATAGATTCCTGATCGCGAGCTAATATTAAAAACTTTCAATGTGCCGTAAAATTCTCAAAGGGAGAGATTCCATGTTTCCAGCAAATTCATAGATTCCTGCTCGCGAGCTAATATTAAAAACGTTCAATGTGCCGTAAAATTCTCAAACGGAGAGATTCCATCTTTCCAGCAAATTAATAGATTCCTGACCGCGAGCTAATATTAAAAACGTTCAATGTGCTGTAAAATTCTAAAACGGAGATATTCCATCTTTCCAGCAAATTCATCGATTCCTGAGCGCGAGCTAATATTAAAAACGTTGAATGTGCCGTAAAATTCTCAAACGGAGAATTCCATCTTTCCAGCAAATAAATAGATTCCTGCTCGCGAGCTAATATTAAACACGTTCAATGTACCGTAAAATTCTCAAACGGAGAGATTCCATCTTTCCAGCAAATTCATAGATTCCTGATAGCGAGCTGATATTAAAGACGTTCAATGTGCCGTAAAATTCTCAAACGGAGAGATTCCATCTTTCCAGCAAATTGATAGATTCCTGAGCGCGAGCTAATATTAAAAACGTTCAATGTGCCGTAAAATTCTCAAACGGAGAGATTTCATCTTTCCAGCAAATTCATAGATTCCTGATCGCGAGCTAATATTAAAAACGATCAATGTGCCGTAAAATTCTCAAACGGAGAGATTCCATCTTTCTAGCAAATTAATAGATTCCTGACCGCGAGCTAATATTAAACACGTTCAATGTACCGTAAAATTCTCAAACGGAGAGATTCCATCTTTCCAGCAAATTCATAGATTCCTGATAGCGAGCTGATATTAAAGACGTTCAATGTGCCGTAAAATTCTCAAACGGAGAGATTCCATCTTTCCAGCAAATTGATAGATTCCTGAGCGCGAGCTAATATTAAAAACGTTCAATGTGCCGTAAAATTCTCAAACGGAGAGATTTCATCTTTCCAGCAAATTCATAGATTCCTGATCGCGAGCTAATATTAAAAAAGTTCAATTTGCCGTAAAATTCTAAAACGGAGAGATTCCATCTTTCCAGCAAATTAATAGATTCCTGACCGCGAGCTAATATTAAAAACGATGAATGTGCCGTAAAATTCTCAAAGGGAGAGATTCCATCTTTCCAGCGAATTCATAGATTCCTGCTCGCGAGCTAATATTAAAAACGTTCAATGTGCCGTAAAATTCTCAAACGGAGAGATTCCATCTTTCCAGAAAATTGATAGATTCCTGTGCGCGAGCTAATATTAAAAACATTCAATGTGCCGTAAAATTCTCAAACGGAGAGATTCCATCTTTCCAGCAAATTCATAGATTCCTGATCGCGAGCTAATATTAAAAACGTTCAATGTGCCGTAAAATTCTCAAAGGGAGAGATTCCATGTTTCCAGCAAATTCATAGATTCCTGCTCGCGAGCTAATATTAAAAACGTTCAATGTGCCGTAAAATTCTCAAACGGAGAGATTCCATCTTTCCAGCAAATTAATAGATTCCTGACCGCGAGCTAATATTAAAAACGTTCAATGTGCCGTAAAATTCTAAAACGGAGATATTCCATCTTTCCAGGAAATTAATCGATTGCTGAGCGCGAGCTAATATTAAAAACGTTGAATCTGCCGTAAAAGTCTCAAACGGAGAATTCCATCTTTCCAGCAAATTAATAGATTCCTGCTCGCGAGCTAATATTAAACACGTTCAATGTACCGTAAAATTCTCAAACGGAGAGATTCCATCTTTCCAGCAAATTCATAGATTCCTGATAGCGAGCTGATATTAAAAACGTTCAATGTGCCGTAAAATTCTCAAACGGAGAGATTCCATCTTTCCAGCAAATTGATAGATTCCTGAGCGCGAGCTAATATTAAAAACGTTCAATGTGCCGTAAAATTCTCAAACGGAGAGATTTCATCTTTCCAGCAAATTCATAGATTCCTGATCGCGAGCTAATATTAAAAAAGTTCAATGTGCCGTAAAATTCTAAAACGGAGAGATTCCATCTTTCCAGCAAATTAATAGATTCCTGACCGCGAGCTAATATTAAAAACGTTGAATGTGCCGTAAAATTCTCAAACGGAGAGATTCCATCTTTCCAGCAAATTCATAGATTCCTGATAGCGAGCTGATATTAAAAACGTTCAATGTGCCGTAAAATTCTCAAACGGAGAGATTCCATCTTTAAAGCAAATTGATAGATTCCTGAGCGCGAGCTAATATTAAAAACGTTCAATGTGCCGTAAAATTCTCAAACGGAGAGATTTCATCTTTCCAGCAAATTCATAGATTCCTGATCGCGAGCTAATATTAAAAAAGTTCAATGTGCCGTAAAATTCTAAAACGGAGAGATTCCATCTTTCCAGCAAATTAATAGATTCCTGACCGCGAGCTAATATTAAAAACGTTGAATGTGCCGTAAAATTCTCAAAGGGAGAGATTCCATCTTTCCAGCGAATTCATAGATTCCTGCTCGCGAGCTAATATTAAAAACGTTCAATGGGCCGTAAAATTCTCAAACGGAGAGATTCCATCTTTCCAGCAAATTCATAGATTCCTGATCGCGAGCTAATATTAAAAACGTTCAATGTGCCGTAAAATTCTCAAAGGGAGAGATTCCATCTTTCCAGCAAATTCATAGATTCCTGCTCGCGAGCTAATATTAAAAACGTTCAATGTGCCGTAAAATTCTCAAACGGAGAGATTCCATCTTTCCAGCAAATTGATAGATTCCTGACCGCGAGCTAATATTAAAAACGTTCAATGTGCCGTAAAATTCTCAAACGGAGAGATTCCATCTTTCCAGCAAATTGATAGATTCCTGACCGCGAGCTAATATTAAAAACGTTCAATGTGCCGTAAAATTCTCAAACGGAGAGATTCCATCTTTCCAGCAAATTCATAGATTCCTGATCGCGAGCTAATATTAAAAACGTTCAATGTGCCGTAAAATTCTCAAACGGAGAGATTCCATCTTTCCAGCAAATTTGATAGATTCCTGAGCGCGAGCTAATATTAAAAACGTTCAATGTGCCGTAAAATTCTCAAACGGAGAGATTTCATCTTTCCAGCAAATTCATAGATTCCTGATCGCGAGCTAATATTAAAAAAGTTCAATGTGCCGTTAAATTCTAAAACGGAGAGATTCCATCTTTCCAGCAAATTAATAGATTCCTGACCGCGAGCTAATATTAAAAACGTTGAATGTGCCGTAAAATTCTCAAAGGGAGAGATTCCATCTTTCCAGCGAATTCATAGATTCCTGCTCGCGAGCTAATATTAAAAACGTTCAATGTGCCGTAAAATTCTCAAACGGAGAGATTTCATCTTTCCAGCAAATTCATAGATTCCTGATCGCGAGCTAATATTAAAAAAGTTCAATGTGCCGTAAAATTCTAAAACGGAGAGATTCCATCTTTCCAGCAAATTAATAGATTCCTGACCGCGAGCTAATATTAAAAACGTTGAATGTGCCGTAAAATTCTCAAACGGAGAGATTCCATCTTTCCAGCAAATTCATAGATTCCTGATCGCGAGCTAATATTAAAAAAGTTCAATGTGCCGTAAAATTCTAAAACGGAGAGATTCCATCTTTCCAGCAAATTAATAGATTCCTGACCGCGAGCTAATATTAAAAACGTTGAATGTGCCGTAAAATTCTCAAACGGAGAGATTCCATCTTTCCAGCAAATTCATAGATTCCTGATCGCGAGCTAATATTAAAAACGTTCAATGTGCCGTAAAATTCTCAAAGGGAGAGATTCCATGTTTCCAGCAAATTCATAGATTCCTGCTCGCGAGCTAATATTAAAAACGTTCAATGTGCCGTAAAATTCTCAAACGGAGAGATTCCATCTTTCCAGCAAATTAATAGATTCCTGACCGCGAGCTAATATTAAAAACGTTCAATGTGCCGTAAAATTCTAAAACGGAGATATTCCATCTTTCCAGCAAATTCATCGATTGCTGAGCGCGAGCTAATATTAAAAACGTTGAATCTGCCGTAAAAGTCTCAAACGGAGAATTCCATCTTTCCAGCAAATTAATAGATTCCTGCTTGCGAGCTAATATTAAACACGTTCAATGTACCGTAAAATTCTCAAACGGAGAGATTCCATCTTTCCAGCAAATTCATAGATTCCTGATAGCGAGCTGATATTAAAAACGTTCAATGTGCCGTAAAATTCTAAAACGGAGAGATTCCATCTTTCCAGCAAATTAATAGATTCCTGACCGCGAGCTAATATTAAAAACGTTGAATGTGCCGTAAAATTCTCAAACGGAGAGATTCCATCTTTCCAGCAAATTCATAGATTCCTGATCGCGAGCTAATATTAAAAACGTTCAATGTGCCGTAAAATTCTCAAAGGGAGAGATTCCATGTTTCCAGCAAATTCATAGATTCCTGCTCGCGAGCTAATATTAAAAACGTTCAATGTGCCGTAAAATTCTCAAACGGAGAGATTCCATCTTTCCAGCAAATTAATAGATTCCTGACCGCGAGCTAATATTAAAAACGTTCAATGTGCCGTAAAATTCTAAAACGGAGATATTCCATCTTTCCAGCAAATTCATCGATTGCTGAGCGCGAGCTAATATTAAAAACGTTGAATCTGCCGTAAAAGTCTCAAACGGAGAATTCCATCTTTCCAGCAAATTAATAGATTCCTGCTTGCGAGCTAATATTAAACACGTTCAATGTACCGTAAAATTCTCAAACGGAGAGATTCCATCTTTCCAGCAAATTCATAGATTCCTGATAGCGAGCTGATATTAAAAACGTTCAATGTGCCGTAAAATTCTCAAACGGAGAGATTCCATCTTTAAAGCAAATTGATAGATTCATGAGCGCGAGCTAATATTAAAAACGTTCAATGTGCCGTAAAATTCTCAAACGGAGAGATTTCATCTTTCCAGCAAATTCATAGATTCCTGATCGCGAGCTAATATTAAAAAAGTTCAATGTGCCGTAAAATTCTAAAACGGAGAGATTCCATCTTTCCAGCAAATTAATAGATTCCTGACCGCGAGCTAATATTAAAAACGTTGAATGTGCCGTAAAATTCTCAGAGGGAGAGATTCCATCTTTCCAGCGAATTCATAGATTCCTGCTCGCGAGCTAATATTAAAAACGTTCAATGGGCCGTAAAATTCTCAAACGGAGAGATTCCATCTTTCCAGCAAATTCATAGATTCCTGATCGCGAGCTAATATTAAAAACGTTCAATGTGCCGTAAAATTCTCAAAGGGAGAGATTCCATCTTTCCAGCAAATTCATAGATTCCTGCTCGCGAGCTAATATTAAAAACGTTCAATGTGCCGTAAAATTCTCAAACGGAGAGATTCCATCTTTCCAGCAAATTGATAGATTCCTGACCGCGAGCTAATATTAAAAACGTTCAATGTGCCGTAAAATTCTCAAACGGAGAGATTCCATCTTTCCAGCAAATTGATAGATTCCTGACCGCGAGCTAATATTAAAAACGTTCAATGTGCTGTAAAATTCTCAAACGGAGAGATTCCATCTTTCCAGCAAATTCATAGATTCCTGACCGCGAGCTAATATTAAAAACGTTCAATGTGCCGTAAAATTCTCAAACGGGGAGATTCCATCTTTCCAGCAAATTAATAGATTCCTGACCGCGAGCTAATATTAAAAACGTTCAATGTGCCGTAAAATTCTAAAACGGAGAGATTCCATCTTTCCAGCAAATTCATCGATTCCTGATCGCGAGCTAATATTAAAAACGTTGAATGTGCCGTAAAATTCTCAAACCGAGAGATTCCATCTTTCCAGCAAATTAATAGATTCCTGATCGCGAGCTAATATTAAAAACGTTCAATGTGCCGTAAAATTCTCAAACGGAGAGATTCCATCTTTCCAGCAAATTCATAGATTCCTGATCGCGAGCTAATATTAAAAACGTTCAATGTGCCGTAAAATTCTCAAACGGAGAGATTCCATCTTTCCAGCAAATTTGATAGATTCCTGAGCGCGAGCTAATATTAAAAACGTTCAATGTGCCGTAAAATTCTCAAACGGAGAGATTTCATCTTTCCAGCAAATTCATAGATTCCTGATCGCGAGCTAATATTAAAAAAGTTCAATGTGCCGTTAAATTCTAAAACGGAGAGATTCCATCTTTCCAGCAAATTAATAGATTCCTGACCGCGAGCTAATATTAAAAACGTTGAATGTGCCGTAAAATTCTCAAAGGGAGAGATTCCATCTTTCCAGCGAATTCATAGATTCCTGCTCGCGAGCTAATATTAAAAACGTTCAATGTGCCGTAAAATTCTCAAACGGAGAGATTCCATCTTTCCAGAAAATTGATAGATTCCTGAGCGCGAGCTAATATTAAAAACGTTCAATGTGCCGTAAAATTCTCAAACGGAGAGATTCCATCTTTCCAGCAAATTCATAGATTCCTGATCGCGAGCTAATATTAAAAACGTTCAATGTGCCGTAAAATTCTCAAAGGGAGAGATTCCATCTTTCCAGCAAATTCATAGATTCCTGCTCGCGAGCTAATATTAAAAACGTTCAATGTGCCGTAAAATTCTCAAACGGAGAGATTCCATCTTTCCAGCAAATTCATAGATTCCTGATAGCGAGCTGATATTAAAAACGTTCAATGTGCCGTAAAATTCTCAAACGGAGAGATTCCATCTTTAAAGCAAATTGATAGATTCCTGAGCGCGAGCTAATATTAAAAACGTTCAATGTGCCGTAAAATTCTCAAACGGAGAGATTTCATCTTTCCAGCAAATTCATAGATTCCTGATCGCGAGCTAATATTAAAAAAGTTCAATGTGCCGTAAAATTCTAAAACGGAGAGATTCCATCTTTCCAGCAAATTAATAGATTCCTGACCGCGAGCTAATATTAAAAACGTTGAATGTGCCGTAAAATTCTCAAAGGGAGAGATTCCATCTTTCCAGCGAATTCATAGATTCCTGCTCGCGAGCTAATATTAAAAACGTTCAATGGGCCGTAAAATTCTCAAACGGAGAGATTCCATCTTTCCAGAAAATTGATAGATTCCTGAGCGCGAGCTAATATTAAAAACGTTCAATGTGCCGTAAAATTCTCAAACGGAGAGATTCCATCTTTCCAGCAAATTCATAGATTCCTGATCGCGAGCTAGATTCCATCTTTCCAGCAAATTCATAGATTCCTGATAGCGAGCTGATATTAAAAACGTTCAATGTGCCGTAAAATTCTCAAACGGAGAGATTCCATCTTTAAAGCAAATTGATAGATTCCTGAGCGCGAGCTAATATTAAAAACGTTCAATGTGCCGTAAAATTCTCAAACGGAGAGATTTCGTCTTTCCAGCAAATTCATAGATTCCTGATCGCGAGCTAATATTAAAAAAGTTCAATGTGCCGTAAAATTCTAAAACGGAGAGATTCCATCTTTCCAGCAAATTAATAGATTCCTGACCGCGAGCTAATATTAAAAACGTTGAATGTGCCGTAAATTCTCAAAGGGAGAGATTCCATCTTTCCAGCGATTCATAGATTCCTGCTCGCGAGCTAATATTAAAAACGTTCAATGGGCCGTAAAATTCTCAAACGGAGAGATTCCATCTTTCCAGAAAATTGATAGATTCCTGAGCGCGAGCTAATATTAAAAACGTTCAATGTGCCGTAAAATTCTCAAACGGAGAGATTCCATCTTTCCAGCAAATTCGTAGATTCCTGATCGCGAGCTAATATTAAAAACGTTCAATGTGCCGTAAAATTCTCAAAGGGAGAGATTCCATCTTTCCAGCAAATTCATAGATTCCTGCTCGCGAGCTAATATTAAAAACGTTCAATGTGCCGTAAAATTCTCAACGGAGAGATTCCATCTTTCCAGCAAATTGATAGATTCCTGACCGCGAGCTAATATTAAAACGTTCAATGTGCCGTAAAATTCTCAAACGGAGAGATTCCATCTTTCCAGCAAATTGATAGATTCCTGACGCGAGCTAATATTAAAAACGTTCAATGTGCTGTAAAATTCTCAAACGGAGAGATTCCATCTTTCCAGCAAATTCATAGATTCCTGACCGCGAGCTAATATTAAAAACGTTCAATGTGCCGTAAATTCTCAAACGGGAGATTCATCTTTCCAGCAAATTAATAGATTCCTGACCGCGATCTAATATTAAAAACGTTCAATGTGCCGTAAAATTCTAAAACGGAGAGATTCCATCTTTCCAGCAAATTCATCGATTCCTGATCGCGAGCTAATATTAAAAACGTTGAATGTGCCGTAAAATTCTCAAACCGAGAGATTCCATCTTTCCAGCAAATTAATAGATTCCTGATCGCGAGCTAATATTAAAAACGTTCAATGTGCCGTAAAATTCTCAAACGGAGAGATTCCATCTTTCCAGCAAATTCATAGATTCCTGATCGCGAGCTAATATTAAAAACGTTCAATGTGCCGTAAAATTCTCAAACGAGAGATTCCATCTTTCCAGCAATTTGATAGATTCCTGAGCGCGAGCTAATATTAAAAACGTTCAATGTGCCGTAAAATTCTCGAACGGAGAGATTTCATCTTTCCAGCAAATTCATAGATTCCTGATCGCGAGCTAATATTAAAAAAGTTCAATGTGCCGTTAAATTCTAAAACGGAGAGATTCCATCTTTCCAGCAAATTAATAGATTCCTGACCGCGAGCTAATATTAAAAACGTTGAATGTGCCGTAAAATTCTCAAAGGGAGAGATTCCATCTTTCCAGCGAATTCATAGATTCCTGCTCGCGAGCTAATATTAAAAACGTTCAATGTGCCGTAAAATTCTCAAACGGAGAGATTCCATCTTTCCAGAAAATTGATAGATTCTGAGCGCGAGCTAATATTAAAACGTTCAATGTGCCGTAAAATTCTCAACGGAGAGATTCCATCTTTCCAGCAAATTCATAGATTCCTGATCGCGAGCTAATATTAAAAACGTTCAATGTGCCGTAAAATTCTCAAAGGGAGAGATTCCATCTTTCCAGCAAATTCATAGATTCCTGCTCACGAGCTAATATTAAAAACGTTCAATGTGCCGTAAAATTCTCAAACGGAGAGATTCCATCTTTCCAGCAAATTGATAGATTCCTGACCGCGAGCTAATATTAAAAACGTTCAATGTGCCGTAAAATTCTCAACGGAGAGATTCCATCTTTCTAGCAAATTGATAGATTCCTGACCGCGAGCTAATATTAAAAACGTTCAATGTGCCGTAAAATTCTCAAACGGAGAGATTCCATCTTTCAGCAAATTCATAGATTCCTGACCGCGAGCTAATATTAAAAACGTTCAATGTGCCGTAAAATTCTCAAACGGGAGATTCCATCTTTCCAGCAAATTAATAGATTCCTGACCGCGAAGCTAATATTAAAAACGTTCAATGTGCCGTAAATTCCCGAACGGAGAGATTCCATCTTTCCAGCAAATTCATCGATTCCTGAGCGCGAGCTAATATTAAAAACGTTGAATGTGCCGTAAATTCTCAAACGGAGATTCCATCTTTCCAGCAAATTAATAGATTCCTGCTCGCGAGCTAATATTAAACACGTTCAATGTACCGTAAAATTCTCAAACGGAGAGATTCCATCTTTCCAGCAAATTCATAGATTCCTGATAGCGAGCTGATATTAAAAACGTTCAATGTGCCGTAAAATTCTCAAACGGAGAGATTCCATCTTTCAGCAAATTGATAGATTCCTGAGCGCGAGCTAATATTAAAAACGTTCAATGTGCCGTAAAATTCTCAAACGGAGAGATTTCATCTTTCCAGCAAATTCATAGATTCCTGATCGCGAGCTAATATTAAAAAAGTTCAATGTGCCGTAAAATTCTAAAACGGAGAGATTCCATCTTTCCAGCAAATTAATAGATTCCTGACCGCGAGCTAATATTAAAAACGTGAATGTGCCGTAAAATCTCAAGGGAGAGATTCCATCTTTCCAGCGAATTCATAGATTCCTGCTCGCGAGCTAATATTAAAAACGTTCAATGTGCCGTAAATTCTCAAACGGAGAGATTCCATCTTTCCAGAAAAATTGATAGATTCCTGAGCGCGAGCTAATATTAAAAACGTTCAATGTGCCGTTAAATTCTCAAACGGAGAGATTCCATCTTTCCAGCAAATTCATAGATTCCTGTTCGCGAGCTAATATTAAAAACGTTCAATGTGCCGTAAAATTCTCAAGGGAGAGATTCCATGTTTCCAGCAAATTCATAGATTCCTGCTCGCGAGCTAATATTAAAAACGTTCAATGTGCCGTAAAATTCTCAAACGGAGAGATTCCATCTTTCCAGCAAATTCATAGATTCCTGATCGCGAGCTAATATTAAAAACGTTCAATGTGCCGTAAAATTCTCAAACGGAGAGATTCCATCTTTCCAGCAAATTGATAGATTCCTGACCGCGAGCTAATATTAAAAACGTTCAATGTGCCGTAAAATTCTCAACGAGAGATTCCATCTTTCCAGCAAATTCATAGATTCCTGACCGCGAGCTAATATTAAAAACGTTCAATGTGCCGTAAAATTCTCAAACGGGGATTCCATCTTTCCAGCAAATTAATAGATTCCTGACCGCGAGCTAATATTAAAAACGTTCAATGTGCCGTAAAATTCTAAAACGGAGAGATTCCATCTTTCAGCAAATTCATCGATTCCTGATCGCGAGCTATATTAAAAACGTTGAATGTGCCGTAAAATTCTCAAACCGAGAGATTCCATCTTTCCAGCAAATTAATAGATTCCTGATCGCGAGCTAATATTAAAAACGTTCAATGTGCCGTAAAATTCTCAAACCGAGAGATTCCATCTTTCCAGCAAATTAATAGATTCCTGATCGCGAGCTAATATTAAAAACGTTCAATGTGCCGTAAAATTCTCAAACGGAGAGATTCCATCTTTCCAGCAAATTCATAGATTCCTGATCGCGAGCTAATATTAAAAACGTTCAATGTGCCGTAAAATTCTCAAACGGAGAGATTCCATCTGTCCAGAAAATTGATAGATTCCTGCTCGCGAGCTAATTTTAAAACGTTCAATGTGCCGTAAATTCTCAAACGGAGAGATTCCATCTTTCCAGCAAATTAATAGATTCCTGCCCGCGAGCTAATATTAAAAACGTTCAATGTGCCGTAAAATTCCCGAACGGAGAGATTCCATCTTCGCAGCAAATTCATCGATTCCTGAGCGCGAGCTAATATTAAAAACGTTGAATGTGCCGTAAAATTCTCAAACGGAGAATTCCATCTTTCCAGCAAATTAATAGATTCCTGCTCGCGAGCTAATATTAAACACGTTCAATGTACCGTAAAATTCTCAAACGGAGAGATTCCATCTTTCCAGCAAATTCATAGATTCCTGATAGCGAGCTGTATTAAAAAACGTTCAATGTGCCGTAAAATTCTCAAACGGAGAGATTCATCTTTCCAGCAAATTCATAGATTCCTGATCGCGAGCTAATATTAAAAACGTTCAATGTGCCGTAAAATTCTCAAACGGAGAGATTCCATCTGTCCAGAAAATTGATAGATTCCTGCTCGCGAGCTAATATAAAAACGTTCAATGTGCCGTAAAATTCTCAACGGAGAGATTCCATCTTTCCAGCAAATTAATAGATTCCTGACCGCGAGCTAATATTAAAAACGTTCAATGTGCCGTAAAATTCCGACGGAGAGATTCCATCTTTCCAGCAAATTCATCGATTCCTGAGCGCGAGCTAATATTAAAAACGTTGAATGTGCGTAAAATTCTCAAACGGAGAATTCCATCTTTCCAGCAAATTAATAGATTCCTGCTCGCGAGCTAATATTAAACACGTTCAATGTACCGTAAAATTCTCAAACGGAGAGATTCCATCTTTCCAGCAAATTCATAGATTCCTGATAGCGAGCTGATATTAAAAACGTTCAATGTGCCGTAAAATTCTCAAACGGAGAGATTCCATCTTTCCAGCAAATTGATAGATTCCTGAGCGCGAGCTAATATTAAAAAACGTTCAAATGTGCCGTAAAATCTCAAACGGAGAGATTTCATCTTTCCAGCAAATTCATAGATTCCTGATCGCGAGCTAATATTAAAAAAGTTCAATGTGCCGTAAAATTCTAAAACGGAGAGATTCATCTTTCCAGCAAATTAATAGATTCTGACCGCGAGCTAATATTAAAAACGTTGAATGTGCCGTAAAATTCTCAAAGGGAGAGATTCCATCTTTCCAGCGAATTCATAGATTCCTGCTCGCGAGCTAATATTAAAAACGTTCAATGTGCCGTAAAATTCTCAAACGGAGAGATTCCATCTTTCCAGAAAATTGATAGATTCCTGAGCGCGAGCTAATATTAAAAACGTTCAATGTGCCGTAAAATTCTCAAACGGAGAGATTCCATCTTTCCAGCAAATTCATAGATTCCTGTTCGCGAGCTAATATTAAAAAACGTTCAATGTGCCGTAAAATTCTCAAAGGGAGAGATTCATGTTTCCAGCAAATTCATAGATTCTGCTCGCGAGCTAATATTAAAAACGTTCAATGTGCCGTAAAATTCTCAAACGGAGAGATCCATCTTTCCAGCAAATTCATAGATTCCTGATCGCGAGCTAATATTAAAAACGTTCAATGTGCCGTAAAATTCTCAAACGGAGAGATTCCATCTTTCCAGCAAATTGATAGATTCCTGACCGCGAGCTAATATTAAAAACGTTCAATGTGCCGTAAAATTCTCAAACGGAGAGATTCCATCTTTCCAGCAAATTCATAGATTCCTGACCGCGAGCTAATATTAAAAACGTTCAATGTGCCGTAAAATTCTCAAACGGGGAGATTCCATCTTTCAGCAAATTAATAGATCCTGACCGCGAGCTAATATTAAAAACGTTGAATGTGCCGTAAAATTCTAAACGGAGAGATTCCATCTTTCCAGCAAATCATCGATTCCTGATCGCGAGCTAATATTAAAAACGTTGAATGTGCCGTAAAATTCTCAAACCGAGAGATTCCATCTTCCAGCAAATTAATAGATTCCTGATCGCGAGCTAATATTAAAACGTTCAATGTGCCGTAAAATTCTCAAACCGAGAGATTCCATCTTTCCAGCAATTAATAGATTCCTGATCGCGAGCTAATATTAAAAACGTTCAATGTGCCGTAAAATTCTCAAACGGAGAGATTCCATCTTTCCAGCAAATTCATAGATTCCCTGATCGCGAGCTAATATTAAAAACGTTCAATGTGCCGTAAAATCTCAAACGGAGAGATTCCATCTGTCCAGAAAATTGATAGATTCCTGCTCGCGAGCTAATTTTAAAAACGTTCAATGTGCCGTAAAATTCTCAAACGGAGAGATTCCATCTTTCCAGCAAATTAATAGATTCCTGCCCGCGAGCTAATATAAAAACGTTCAATGTGCCGTAAAATTCCCGAACGGAGAGATTCCATCTTTCCAGCAAATTCATCGATTCCTGAGCGCGAGCTAATATTAAAAACGTTGAATGTGCCGTAAAATTCTCAAACGGAGAATTCCATCTTTCCAGCAAATTAATAGATTCCTGCTCGCGAGCTAATATTAAACACGTTCAATGTACCGTAAAATTCTCAAACGAGAGATTCCATCTTTCCAGCAAATTCATAGATTCCTGATAGCGAGCTGATATTAAAAACGTTCAATGTGCCGTAAAATTCTCAAACGGAGAGATTCCATCTTTCCAGCAAATTGATAGATTCCTGAGCGCGAGCTAATATTAAAAACGTTCAATGTGCCGTAAAATTCTCAAACGGAGAGATTTCATCTTTCCAGCAAATTCATAGATTCCTGATCGCGAGCTAATATTAAAAAAGTTCAATGTGCCGTAAAATTCTAAAACGGAGAGATTCCATCTTTCCAGCAAATTAATAGATTCCTGACCGCGAGCTAATATTAAAAACGTTGAATGTGCCGTAAAATTCTCAAAGGGAGAGATTCCATCTTTCCAGCGAATTCATAGATTCCTGCTCGCGAGCTAATATTAAAAACGTTCAATGTGCCGTAAAATTCTCAAACGGAGAGATTCCATCTTTCCAGAAAATTGATAGATTCCTGAGCGCGAGCTAATATTAAAAACGTTCAATGTGCCGTAAAATTCTCAAACGGAGAGATTCCATCTTTCCAGCAAAATTCATAGATTCCTGATCGCGAGCTAATATTAAAAACGTTCAATGTGCCGTAAAATTCTCAAAGGGAGAGATTCCATGTTTCCAGCAAATTCATAGATTCCTGCTCGCGAGCTAATATTAAAAACGTTCAATGTGCCGTAAAATTCTCAAACGGAGAGATTCCATCTTTCCAGCAAATTCATAGATTCCTGACCGCGAGCTAATATTAAAAACGTTCAATGTGCCGTAAAATTCTCAAACGGAGAGATTCCATCTTTCCAGCAAATTGATAGATTCCTGACCGCGAGCTAATATTAAAAACGTTCAATGTGCCGTAAAATTCTCAAACGGAGAGATTCCATCTTTCCAGCAAATTCACAGATTCCTGACCGCGAGCTAATATTAAAAACGTTCAATGTGCCGTAAAATTCTCAAACGGGGAGATTCCATCTTTCCAGCAAATTAATAGATTCCTGACCGCGAGCTAATATTAAAAACGTTCAATGTGCCGTAAAATTCTAAAACGGAGAGATTCCATCTTTCCAGCAAATTCATCGATTCCTGATCGCGAGCTAATATTAAAAACGTTGAATGTGCCGTAAAATTCTCAAACCGAGAGATTCCATCTTTCCAGCAAATTAATAGATTCCTGATCGCGAGCTAATATTAAAAACGTTCAATGTGCCGTAAAATTCTCAAACGGAGAGATTCCATCTTTCCAGCAAATTCATAGATTCCTGATCGCGAGCTAATATTAAAAACGTTCAATGTGCCGTAAAATTCTCAAACGGAGAGATTCCATCTTTCCAGCAAATTCATAGATTCCTGATCGCGAGCTAATATTAAAGACGTTCAATGTGCCGTAAAATTCTCAAACCGAGAGATTCCATCTTTCCAGCAAATTCATAGATTCCTGATCGCGAGCTAATATTAAAAACGTTCAAAGTGCCGTAAAATTCTGAAACGGAGAGATTCCATCTTTCCATCAAATTGATAGATTCCTGATCGCGAGCTAATATTAAAAACGTTCAATGTGCCGTAAAATTCTCAAACGGAGAGATTTCATCTTTCCAGCAAATTCATAGATTCCTGATCGCGAGCTAATATTAAAAACGATGAATGTGCCGTAAAATTCTCAAAGGGAGAGATTCCATCTTTCCAGCGAATTCATAGATTCCTGCTCGCGAGCTAATATTAAAAACGTTCAATGTGCCGTAAAATTCTCAAACGGAGAGATTCCATCTTTCCAGAAAATTGATAGATTCCTGTGCGCGAGCTAATATTAAAAACATTCAATGTGCCGTAAAATTCTCAAACGGAGAGATTCCATCTTTCCAGCAAATTCATAGATTCCTGATCGCGAGCTAATATTAAAAACGTTCAATGTGCCGTAAAATTCTCAAAGGGAGAGATTCCATGTTTCCAGCAAATTCATAGATTCCTGCTCGCGAGCTAATATTAAAAACGTTCAATGTGCCGTAAAATTCTCAAACGGAGAGATTCCATCTTTCCAGCAAATTAATAGATTCCTGACCGCGAGCTAATATTAAAAACGTTCAATGTGCCGTAAAATTCTACAACGGAGATATTCCATCTTTCCAGGAAATTCATCGATTGCTGAGCGCGAGCTAATATTAAAAACGTTGAATCTGCCGTAAAAGTCTCAAACGGAGAATTCCATCTTTCCAGCAAATTAATAGATTCCTGCTCGCGAGCTAATATTAAACACGTTCAATGTACCGTAAAATTCTCAAACGGAGAGATTCCATCTTTCCAGCAAATTCATAGATTCCTGATAGCGAGCTGATATTAAAAACGTTCAATGTGCCGTAAAATTCTCAAACGGAGAGATTCCATCTTTCCAGCAAATTGATAGATTCCTGAGCGCGAGCTAATATTAAAAACGTTCAATGTGCCGTAAAATTCTCAAACGGAGAGATTCCATCTTTCCAGCAAATTCATAGATTCCTGATCGCGAGCTAATATTAAAAAAGTTCAATGTGCCGTAAAATTCTAAAACGGAGAGATTCCATCTTTCCAGCAAATTAATAGATTCCTGCCCGCGAGCTAATATTAAAAACGTTCAATGTGCCGTAAAATTCCCGAACGGAGAGATTCCATCTTTCCAGCAAATTCATCGATTCCTGAGCGCGAGCTAATATTAAAAACGTTGAATGTGCCGTAAAATTCTCAAACGGAGAATTCCATCTTTCCAGCAAATTAATAGATTCCTGCTCGCGAGCTAATATTAAACACGTTCAATGTACCGTAAAATTCTCAAACGGAGAGATTCCATCTTTCCAGCAAATTCATAGATTCCTGATAGCGAGCTGATATTAAAAACGTTCAATGTGCCGTAAAATTCTCAAACGGAGAGATTCCATCTTTCCAGCAAATTGATAGATTCCTGAGCGCGAGCTAATATTAAAAACGTTCAATGTGCCGTAAAATTCTCAAACGGAGAGATTTCATCTTTCCAGCAAATTCATAGATTCCTGATCGCGAGCTAATATTAAAAAAGTTCAATGTGCCGTAAAATTCTAAAACGGAGAGATTCCATCTTTCCAGCAAATTAATAGATTCCTGACCGCGAGCTAATATTAAAAACGTTGAACGTGCCGTAAAATTCTCAAAGGGAGAGATTCCATCTTTCCAGCGAATTCATAGATTCCTGCTCGCGAGCTAATATTAAAAACGTTCAATGTGCCGTAAAATTCTCAAACGGAGAGATTCCATCTTTCCAGCAAATTGATAGATTCCTGAGCGCGAGCTAATATTAAAAACGTTCAATGTGCCGTAAAATTCTCAAACGGAGAGATTTCATCTTTCCAGCAAATTCATAGATTCCTGATCGCGAGCTGATATTAAAAAAGTTCAATGTGCCGTAAAATTCTAAAACGGAGAGATTCCATCTTTCCAGCAAATTAATAGATTCCTGACCGCGAGCTAATATTAAAAACGTTGAATGTGCCGTAAAATTCTCAAAGGGAGAGATTCCATCTTTCCAGCGAATTCATAGATTCCTGCTCGCGAGCTAATATTAAAAACGTTCAATGTGCCGTAAAATTCTCAAACGGAGAGATTCCATCTTTCCAGAAAATTGTTAGATTCCTGATCGCGAGCTAATATTAAAGACGTTCAATGTGCCGTAAAATTCTCAAACCGAGAGATTCCATCTTTCCAGCAAATTCATAGATTCCTGATCGCGAGCTAATATTAAAAACGTTCAAAGTGCCGTAAAATTCTGAAACGGAGAGATTCCATCTTTCCATCAAATTGATAGATTCCTGATCGCGAGCTAATATTAAAAACGTTCAATGTGCCGTAAAATTCTCAAACGGAGAGATTTCATCTTTCCAGCAAATTCATAGATTCCTGATCGCGAGCTAATATTAAAAACGATGAATGTGCCGTAAAATTCTCAAAGGGAGAGATTCCATCTTTCCAGCGAATTCATAGATTCCTGCTCGCGAGCTAATATTAAAAACGTTCAATGTGCCGTAAAATTCTCAAACGGAGAGATTCCATCTTTCCAGAAAATTGATAGATTCCTGTGCGCGAGCTAATATTAAAAACATTCAATGTGCCGTAAAATTCTCAAACGGAGAGATTCCATCTTTCCAGCAAATTCATAGATTCCTGATCGCGAGCTAATATTAAAAACGTTCAATGTGCCGTAAAATTCTCAAAGGGAGAGATTCCATGTTTCCAGCAAATTCATAGATTCCTGCTCGCGAGCTAATATTAAAAACGTTCAATGTGCCGTAAAATTCTCAAACGGAGAGATTCCATCTTTCCAGCAAATTAATAGATTCCTGACCGACCGAAGCTAATATTAAAAACGTTCAATGTGCCGTAAAATTCTACAACGGAGATATTCCATCTTTCCAGGAAATTCATCGATTGCTGAGCGCGAGCTAATATTAAAAACGTTGAATCTGCCGTAAAAGTCTCAAACGGAGAATTCCATCTTTCCAGCAATTAATAGATTCCTGCTCGCGAGCTAATATTAAACACGTTCAATGTACCGTAAAATTCTCAAACGGAGAGATTCCATCTTTCCAGCAAATTCATAGATTCCTGATAGCGAGCTGATATTAAAAACGTTCAATGTGCCGTAAAATTCTCAAACGGAGAGATTCCATCTTTCCAGCAAATTGATAGATTCCTGAGCGCGAGCTAATATTAAAAACGTTCAATGTGCCGTAAAATTCTCAAACGGAGAGATTCCATCTTTCCAGCAAATTCATAGATTCCTGATCGCGAGCTAATATTAAAAAAGTTCAATGTGCCGTAAAATTCTAAAACGGAGAGATTCCATCTTTCCAGCAAATTAATAGATTCCTGCCCGCGAGCTAATATTAAAAACGTTCAATGTGCCGTAAAATTCCCGAACGGAGAGATTCCATCTTTCCAGCAAATTCATCGATTCCTGAGCGCGAGCTAATATTAAAAACGTTGAATGTGCCGTAAAATTCTCAAACGGAGAATTCCATCTTTCCAGCAAATTAATAGATTCCTGCTCGCGAGCTAATATTAAACACGTTCAATGTACCGTAAAATTCTCAAACGGAGAGATTCCATCTTTCCAGCAAATTCATAGATTCCTGATAGCGAGCTGATATTAAAAACGTTCAATGTGCCGTAAAATTCTCAAACGGAGAGATTCCACTTTCCAGCGAATTCATAGATTCCTGCTCGCGAGCTAATATTAAAAACGTTCAATGTGCCGTAAAATTCTCAAACGGAGAGATTCCATCTTTCCAGAAAATTGATAGATTCCTGTGCGCGAGCTAATATTAAAAACATTCAATGTGCCGTAAAATTCTCAAACGGAGAGATTCCATCTTTCCAGCAAATTCATAGATTCCTGATCGCGAGCTAATATTAAAAACGTTCAATGTGCCGTAAAATTCTCAAAGGGAGAGATTCCATATTTCCAGCAAATTCATAGATTCCTGCTCGCGAGCTAATATTAAAAACGTTCAATGTGCCGTAAAATTCTCAAACGGAGAGATTCCATCTTTCCAGCAAATTAATAGATTCCTGACCGCGAGCTAATATTAAAAACGTTCAATGTGCCGTAAAATTCTACAACGGAGATATTCCATCTTTCCAGGAAATTCATCGATTGCTGAGCGCGAGCTAATATTAAAAACGTTGAATCTGCCGTAAAAGTCTCAAACGGAGAATTCCATCTTTCCAGCAAATTAATAGATTCCTGCTCGCGAGCTAATATTAAACACGTTCAATGTACCGTAAAATTCTCAAACGGAGAGATTCCATCTTTCCAGCAAATTCATAGATTCCTGATAGCGAGCTGATATTAAAAACGTTCAATGTGCCGTAAAATTCTCAAACGGAGAGATTCCATCTTTCCAGCAAATTGATAGATTCCTGAGCGCGAGCTAATATTAAAAACGTTCAATGTGCCGTAAAATTCTCAAACGGAGAGATTTCATCTTTCCAGCAAATTCATAGATTCCTGATCGCGAGCTAATATTAAAAAAGTTCAATGTGCCGTAAAATTCTAAAACGGAGAGATTCCATCTTTCCAGCAAATTAATAGATTCCTGACCGCGAGCTAATATTAAAAACGTTGAATGTGCCGTAAAATTCTCAAACGGAGAGATTCCATCTTTCCAGCAAATTCATAGATTCCTGATCGCGAGCTAATATTAAAAAAGTTCAATGTGCCGTAAAATTCTAAAACGGAGAGATTCCATCTTTCCAGCAAATTAATAGATTCCTGACCGCGAGCTAATATTAAAAACGTTGAATGTGCCGTAAAATTCTCAAACGGAGAGATTCCATCTTTCCAGCAAATTCATAGATTCCTGATCGCGAGCTAATATTAAAAACGTTCAATGTGCCGTAAAATTCTCAAAGGGAGAGATTCCATGTTTCCAGCAAATTCATAGATTCCTGCTCGCGAGCTAATATTAAAAACGTTCAATGTGCCGTAAAATTCTCAAACGGAGAGATTCCATCTTTCCAGCAAATTAATAGATTCCTGACCGCGAGCTAATATTAAAAACGTTCAATGTGCCGTAAAATTCTAAAACGGAGATATTCCATCTTTCCAGCAAATTCATCGATTGCTGAGCGCGAGCTAATATTAAAAACGTTGAATCTGCCGTAAAATTCTCAAACGGAGAATTCCATCTTTCCAGCAAATTAATAGATTCCTGATCGCGAGCTAATATTAAAAACTTTCAATGTGCCGTAAAATTCTCAAAGGGAGAGATTCCATGTTTCCAGCAAATTCATAGATTCCTGCTCGCGAGCTAATATTAAAAACGTTCAATGTGCCGTAAAATTCTCAAACGGAGAGATTCCATCTTTCCAGCAAATTAATAGATTCCTGACCGCGAGCTAATATTAAAAACGTTCAATGTGCTGTAAAATTCTAAAACGGAGATATTCCATCTTTCCAGCAAATTCATCGATTGCTGAGCGCGAGCTAATATTAAAAACGTTGAATGTGCCGTAAAATTCTCAAACGGAGAATTCCATCTTTCCAGCAAATAAATAGATTCCTGCTCGCGAGCTAATATTAAACACGTTCAATGTACCGTAAAATTCTCAAACGGAGAGATTCCATCTTTCCAGCAAATTCATAGATTCCTGATAGCGAGCTGATATTAAAAACGTTCAATGTGCCGTAAAATTCTCAAACGGAGAGATTCCATCTTTCCAGCAAATTGATAGATTCCTGAGCGCGAGCTAATATTAAAAACGTTCAATGTGCCGTAAAATTCTCAAACGGAGAGATTTCATCTTTCCAGCAAATTCATAGATTCCTGATCGCGAGCTAATATTAAAAAAGTTCAATGTGCCGTAAAATTCTAAAACGGAGAGATTCCATCTTTCCAGCAAATTAATAGATTCCTGACCGCGAGCTAATATTAAAAACGTTGAATGTGCCGTAAAATTCTCAAACGGAGAGATTCCATCTTTCCAGCAAATTCATAGATTCCTGATCGCGAGCTAATATTAAAAAAGTTCAATGTGCCGTAAAATTCTAAAACGGAGAGATTCCATCTTTCCAGCAAATTAATAGATTCCTGACCGCGAGCTAATATTAAAAACGTTGAATGTGCCGTAAAATTCTCAAACGGAGAGATTCCATCTTTCCAGCAAATTCATAGATTCCTGATCGCGAGCTAATATTAAAAATGTTCAATGTGCCGTAAAATTCTCAAAGGGAGAGATTCCATGTTTCCAGCAAATTCATAGATTCCTGCTCGCGAGCTAATATTAAAAACGTTCAATGTGCCGTAAAATTCTCAAACGGAGAGATTCCATCTTTCCAGCAAATTAATAGATTCCTGACCGCGAGCTAATATTAAAAACGTTCAATGTGCCGTAAAATTCTAAAACGGAGATATTCCATCTTTCCAGCAAATTCATCGATTGCTGAGCGCGAGCTAATATTAAAAACGTTGAATCTGCCGTAAAATTCTCAAACGGAGAATTCCATCTTTCCAGCAAATTAATAGATTCCTGATCGCGAGCTAATATTAAAAACTTTCAATGTGCCGTAAAATTCTCAAAGGGAGAGATTCCATGTTTCCAGCAAATTCATAGATTCCTGCTCGCGAGCTAATATTAAAAACGTTCAATGTGCCGTAAAATTCTCAAACGGAGAGATTCCATCTTTCCAGCAAATTAATAGATTCCTGACCGCGAGCTAATATTAAAAACGTTCAATGTGCCGTAAAATTCTAAAACGGAGATATTCCATCTTTCCAGCAAATTCATCGATTGCTGAGCGCGAGCTAATATTAAAAACGTTGAATCTGCCGTAAAATTCTCAAACGGAGAATTCCATCTTTCCAGCAAATTAATAGATTCCTGATCGCGAGCTAATATTAAAAACTTTCAATGTGCCGTAAAATTCTCAAAGGGAGAGATTCCATGTTTCCAGCAAATTCATAGATTCCTGCTCGCGAGCTAATATTAAAAACGTTCAATGTGCCGTAAAATTCTCAAACGGAGAGATTCCATCTTTCCAGCAAATTAATAGATTCCTGACCGCGAGCTAATATTAAAAACGTTCAATGTGCTGTAAAATTCTAAAACGGAGATATTCCATCTTTCCAGCAAATTCATCGATTCCTGAGCGCAAGCTAATATTAAAAACGTTGAATGTGCCGTAAAATTCTCAAACGGAGAATTCCATCTTTCCAGCAAATAAATAGATTCCTGCTCGCGAGCTAATATTAAACACGTTCAATGTACCGTAAAATTCTCAAACGGAGAGATTCCATCTTTCCAGCAAATTCATAGATTCCTGATAGCGAGCTGATATTAAAGACGTTCAATGTGCCGTAAAATTCTCAAACGGAGAGATTCCATCTTTCCAGCAAATTGATAGATTCCTGAGCGCGAGCTAATATTAAAAACGTTCAATGTGCCGTAAAATTCTCAAACGGAGAGATTTCATCTTTCCAGCAAATTCATAGATTCCTGATCGCGAGCTAATATTAAAAACGATCAATGTGCCGTAAAATTCTCAAACGGAGAGATTCCATCTTTCTAGCAAATTAATAGATTCCTGACCGCGAGCTAATATTAAACACGTTCAATGTACCGTAAAATTCTCAAACGGAGAGATTCCATCTTTCCAGCAAATTCATAGATTCCTGATAGCGAGCTGATATTAAAGACGTTCAATGTGCCGTAAAATTCTCAAACGGAGAGATTCCATCTTTCCAGCAAATTGATAGATTCCTGAGCGCGAGCTAATATTAAAAACGTTCAATGTGCCGTAAAATTCTCAAACGGAGAGATTTCATCTTTCCAGCAAATTCATAGATTCCTGATCGCGAGCTAATATTAAAAAAGTTCAATTTGCCGTAAAATTCTAAAACGGAGAGATTCCATCTTTCCAGCAAATTAATAGATTCCTGACCGCGAGCTAATATTAAAAACGATGAATGTGCCGTAAAATTCTCAAAGGGAGAGATTCCATCTTTCCAGCGAATTCATAGATTCCTGCTCGCGAGCTAATATTAAAAACGTTCAATGTGCCGTAAAATTCTCAAACGGAGAGATTCCATCTTTCCAGAAAATTGATAGATTCCTGTGCGCGAGCTAATATTAAAACCATTCAATGTGCCGTAAAATTCTCAAACGGAGAGATTCCATCTTTCCAGCAAATTCATAGATTCCTGATCGCGAGCTAATATTAAAAACGTTCAATGTGCCGTAAAATTCTCAAAGGGAGAGATTCCATGTTTCCAGCAAATTCATAGATTCCTGCCCGCGAGCTAATATTAAAAACGTTCAATGTGCCGTAAAATTCTCAAACGGAGAGATTCCATCTTTCCAGCAAATTAATAGATTCCTGACCGCGAGCTAATATTAAAAACGTTCAATGTGCCGTAAAATTCTAAAACGGAGATATTCCATCTTTCCAGGAAATTCATCGATTGCTGAGCGCGAGCTAATATTAAAAACGTTGAATCTGCCGTAAAAGTCTCAAACGGAGAATTCCATCTTTCCAGCAAATTAATAGATTCCTGCTCGCGAGCTAATATTAAACACGTTCAATGTACCGTAAAATTCTCAAACGGAGAGATTCCATCTTTCCAGCAAATTCATAGATTCCTGATAGCGAGCTGATATTAAAAACGTTCAATGTGCCGTAAAATTCTCAAACGGAGAGATTCCATCTTTCCAGCAAATTGATAGATTCCTGAGCGCGAGCTAATATTAAAAACGTTCAATGTGCCGTAAAATTCTCAAACGGAGAGATTTCATCTTTCCAGCAAATTCATAGATTCCTGATCGCGAGCTAATATTAAAAAGTTCAATGTGCCGTAAAATTCTAAAACGGAGAGATTCCATCTTTCCAGCAAATTAATAGATTCCTGACCGCGAGCTAATATTAAAAACGTTGAATGTGCCGTAAAATTCTCAAACGGAGAGATTCCATCTTTCCAGCAAATTCATAGATTCCTGATCGCGAGCTAATATTAAAAAAGTTCAATGTGCCGTAAAATTCTAAAACGGAGAGATTCCATCTTTCCAGCAAATTAATAGATTCCTGACCGCGAGCTAATATTAAAAACGTTGAATGTGCCGTAAAATTCTCAAACGGAGAGATTCCATCTTTCCAGCAAATTCATAGATTCCTGATCGCGAGCTAATATTAAAAACGTTCAATGTGCCGTAAAATTCTCAAAGGGAGAGATTCCATGTTTCCAGCAAATTCATAGATTCCTGCTCGCGAGCTAATATTAAAAACGTTCAATGTGCCGTAAAATTCTCAAACGGAGAGATTCCATCTTTCCAGCAAATTCATAGATTCCTGATAGCGAGCTGATATTAAAGACGTTCAATGTGCCGTAAAATTCTCAAACGGAGAGATTCCATCTTTCCAGCAAATTGATAGATTCCTGAGCGCGAGCTAATATTAAAAACGTTCAATGTGCCGTAAAATTCTCAAACGGAGAGATTTCATCTTTCCAGCAAATTCATAGATTCCTGATCGCGAGCTAATATTAAAAACGATCAATGTGCCGTAAAATTCTCAAACGGAGAGATTCCATCTTTCTAGCAAATTAATAGATTCCTGACCGCGAGCTAATATTAAACACGTTCAATGTACCGTAAAATTCTCAAACGGAGAGATTCCATCTTTCCAGCAAATTCATAGATTCCTGATAGCGAGCTGATATTAAAGACGTTCAATGTGCCGTAAAATTCTCAAACGGAGAGATTCCATCTTTCCAGCAAATTGATAGATTCCTGAGCGCGAGCTAATATTAAAAACGTTCAATGTGCCGTAAAATTCTCAAACGGAGAGATTTCATCTTTCCAGCAAATTCATAGATTCCTGATCGCGAGCTAATATTAAAAAAGTTCAATTTGCCGTAAAATTCTAAAACGGAGAGATTCCATCTTTCCAGCAAATTAATAGATTCCTGACCGCGAGCTAATATTAAAAACGATGAATGTGCCGTAAAATTCTCAAAGGGAGAGATTCCATCTTTCCAGCGAATTCATAGATTCCTGCTCGCGAGCTAATATTAAAAACGTTCAATGTGCCGTAAAATTCTCAAACGGAGAGATTCCATCTTTCCAGAAAATTGATAGATTCCTGTGCGCGAGCTAATATTAAAACCATTCAATGTGCCGTAAAATTCTCAAACGGAGAGATTCCATCTTTCCAGCAAATTCATAGATTCCTGATCGCGAGCTAATATTAAAAACGTTCAATGTGCCGTAAAATTCTCAAAGGGAGAGATTCCATGTTTCCAGCAAATTCATAGATTCCTGCCCGCGAGCTAATATTAAAAACGTTCAATGTGCCGTAAAATTCTCAAACGGAGAGATTCCATCTTTCCAGCAAATTAATAGATTCCTGACCGCGAGCTAATATTAAAAACGTTCAATGTGCCGTAAAATTCTAAAACGGAGATATTCCATCTTTCCAGGAAATTCATCGATTGCTGAGCGCGAGCTAATATTAAAAACGTTGAATCTGCCGTAAAAGTCTCAAACGGAGAATTCCATCTTTCCAGCAAATTAATAGATTCCTGCTCGCGAGCTAATATTAAACACGTTCAATGTACCGTAAAATTCTCAAACGGAGAGATTCCATCTTTCCAGCAAATTCATAGATTCCTGATAGCGAGCTGATATTAAAAACGTTCAATGTGCCGTAAAATTCTCAAACGGAGAGATTCCATCTTTCCAGCAAATTGATAGATTCCTGAGCGCGAGCTAATATTAAAAACGTTCAATGTGCCGTAAAATTCTCAAACGGAGAGATTTCATCTTTCCAGCAAATTCATAGATTCCTGATCGCGAGCTAATATTAAAAAGTTCAATGTGCCGTAAAATTCTAAAACGGAGAGATTCCATCTTTCCAGCAAATTAATAGATTCCTGACCGCGAGCTAATATTAAAAACGTTGAATGTGCCGTAAAATTCTCAAACGGAGAGATTCCATCTTTCCAGCAAATTCATAGATTCCTGATCGCGAGCTAATATTAAAAAAGTTCAATGTGCCGTAAAATTCTAAAACGGAGAGATTCCATCTTTCCAGCAAATTAATAGATTCCTGACCGCGAGCTAATATTAAAAACGTTGAATGTGCCGTAAAATTCTCAAACGGAGAGATTCCATCTTTCCAGCAAATTCATAGATTCCTGATCGCGAGCTAATATTAAAAACGTTCAATGTGCCGTAAAATTCTCAAAGGGAGAGATTCCATGTTTCCAGCAAATTCATAGATTCCTGCTCGCGAGCTAATATTAAAAACGTTCAATGTGCCGTAAAATTCTCAAACGGAGAGATTCCATGTTTCCAGCAAATTCATAGATTCCTGCTCGCGAGCTAATATTAAAAACGTTCAATGTGCCGTAAAATTCTCAAACGGAGAGATTCCATCTTTCCAGCAAATTAATAGATTCCTGACCGCGAGCTAATATTAAAAACGTTCAATGTGCTGTAAAATTCTAAAACGGAGATATTCCATCTTTCCAGCAAATTCATCGATTGCTGAGCGCGAGCTAATATTAAAAACGTTGAATGTGCCGTAAAATTCTCAAACGGAGAATTCCATCTTTCCAGCAAATAAATAGATTCCTGCTCGCGAGCTAATATTAAACACGTTCAATGTACCGTAAAATTCTCAAACGGAGAGATTCCATCTTTCCAGCAAATTCATAGATTCCTGATAGCGAGCTGATATTAAAAACGTTCAATGTGCCGTAAAATTCTCAAACGGAGAGATTCCATCTTTCCAGCAAATTGATAGATTCCTGAGCGCGAGCTAATATTAAAAACGTTCAATGTGCCGTAAAATTCTCAAACGGAGAGATTTCATCTTTCCAGCAAATTCATAGATTCCTGATCGCGAGCTAATATTAAAAAAGTTCAATGTGCCGTAAAATTCTAAAACGGAGAGATTCCATCTTTCCAGCAAATTAATAGATTCCTGACCGCGAGCTAATATTAAAAACGTTGAATGTGCCGTAAAATTCTCAAACGGAGAGATTCCATCTTTCCAGCAAATTCATAGATTCCTGATCGCGAGCTAATATTAAAAAAGTTCAATGTGCCGTAAAATTCTAAAACGGAGAGATTCCATCTTTCCAGCAAATTAATAGATTCCTGACCGCGAGCTAATATTAAAAACGTTGAATGTGCCGTAAAATTCTCAAACGGAGAGATTCCATCTTTCCAGCAAATTCATAGATTCCTGATCGCGAGCTAATATTAAAAATGTTCAATGTGCCGTAAAATTCTCAAAGGGAGAGATTCCATGTTTCCAGCAAATTCATAGATTCCTGCTCGCGAGCTAATATTAAAAACGTTCAATGTGCCGTAAAATTCTCAAACGGAGAGATTCCATCTTTCCAGCAAATTAATAGATTCCTGACCGCGAGCTAATATTAAAAACGTTCAATGTGCCGTAAAATTCTAAAACGGAGATATTCCATCTTTCCAGCAAATTCATCGATTGCTGAGCGCGAGCTAATATTAAAAACGTTGAATCTGCCGTAAAATTCTCAAACGGAGAATTCCATCTTTCCAGCAAATTAATAGATTCCTGATCGCGAGCTAATATTAAAAACTTTCAATGTGCCGTAAAATTCTCAAAGGGAGAGATTCCATGTTTCCAGCAAATTCATAGATTCCTGCTCGCGAGCTAATATTAAAAACGTTCAATGTGCCGTAAAATTCTCAAACGGAGAGATTCCATCTTTCCAGCAAATTAATAGATTCCTGACCGCGAGCTAATATTAAAAACGTTCAATGTGCCGTAAAATTCTCAAAGGGAGAGATTCCATGTTTCCAGCAAATTCATAGATTCCTGCTCGCGAGCTAATATTAAAAACGTTCAATGTGCCGTAAAATTCTCAAACGGAGAGATTCCATCTTTCCAGCAAATTAATAGATTCCTGACCGCGAGCTAATATTAAAAACGTTCAATGTGCTGTAAAATTCTAAAACGGAGATATTCCATCTTTCCAGCAAATTCATCGATTGCTGAGCGCGAGCTAATATTAAAAACGTTGAATGTGCCGTAAAATTCTCAAACGGAGAATTCCATCTTTCCAGCAAATAAATAGATTCCTGCTCGCGAGCTAATATTAAACACGTTCAATGTACCGTAAAATTCTCAAACGGAGAGATTCCATCTTTCCAGCAAATTCATAGATTCCTGATAGCGAGCTGATATTAAAAACGTTCAATGTGCCGTAAAATTCTCAAACGGAGAGATTCCATCTTTCCAGCAAATTGATAGATTCCTGAGCGCGAGCTAATATTAAAAACGTTCAATGTGCCGTAAAATTCTCAAACGGAGAGATTTCATCTTTCCAGCAAATTCATAGATTCCTGATCGCGAGCTAATATTAAAAAAGTTCAATGTGCCGTAAAATTCTAAAACGGAGAGATTCCATCTTTCCAGCAAATTAATAGATTCCTGACCGCGAGCTAATATTAAAAACGTTGAATGTGCCGTAAAATTCTCAAACGGAGAGATTCCATCTTTCCAGCAAATTCATAGATTCCTGATCGCGAGCTAATATTAAAAAAGTTCAATGTGCCGTAAAATTCTAAAACGGAGAGATTCCATCTTTCCAGCAAAATAATAGATTCCTGACCGCGAGCTAATATTAAAAACGTTGAATGTGCCGTAAAATTCTCAAACGGAGAGATTCCATCTTTCCAGCAAATTCATAGATTCCTGATCGCGAGCTAATATTAAAAATGTTCAATGTGCCGTAAAATTCTCAAAGGGAGAGATTCCATGTTTCCAGCAAATTCATAGATTCCTGCTCGCGAGCTAATATTAAAAACGTTCAATGTGCCGTAAAATTCTCAAACGGAGAGATTCCATCTTTCCAGCAAATTAATAGATTCCTGACCGCGAGCTAATATTAAAAACGTTCAATGTGCCGTAAAATTCTAAAACGGAGATATTCCATCTTTCCAGCAAATTCATCGATTGCTGAGCGCGAGCTAATATTAAAAACGTTGAATCTGCCGTAAAATTCTCAAACGGAGAATTCCATCTTTCCAGCAAATTAATAGATTCCTGATCGCGAGCTAATATTAAAAACTTTCAATGTGCCGTAAAATTCTCAAAGGGAGAGATTCCATGTTTCCAGCAAATTCATAGATTCCTGCTCGCGAGCTAATATTAAAAACGTTCAATGTGCCGTAAAATTCTCAAACGGAGAGATTCCATCTTTCCAGCAAATTAATAGATTCCTGACCGCGAGCTAATATTAAAAACGTTCAATGTGCTGTAAAATTCTAAAACGGAGATATTCCATCTTTCCAGCAAATTCATCGATTCCTGAGCGCAAGCTAATATTAAAAACGTTGAATGTGCCGTAAAATTCTCAAACGGAGTATTCCATCTTTCCAGCAAATAAATAGATTCCTGCTCGCGAGCTAATATTAAACACGTTCAATGTACCGTAAAATTCTCAAACGGAGAGATTCCATCTTTCCAGCAAATTCATAGATTCCTGATAGCGAGCTGATATTAAAGACGTTCAATGTGCCGTAAAATTCTCAAACGGAGAGATTCCATCTTTCCAGCAAATTGATAGATTCCTGAGCGCGAGCTAATATTAAAAACGTTCAATGTGCCGTAAAATTCTCAAACGGAGAGATTTCATCTTTCCAGCAAATTCATAGATTCCTGATCGCGAGCTAATATTAAAAACGATCAATGTGCCGTAAAATTCTCAAACGGAGAGATTCCATCTTTTTCTAGCAAATTAATAGATTCCTGACCGCGAGCTAATATTAAACACGTTCAATGTACCGTAAAATTCTCAAACGGAGAGATTCCATCTTTCCAGCAAATTCATAGATTCCTGATAGCGAGCTGATATTAAAGACGTTCAATGTGCCGTAAAATTCTCAAACGGAGAGATTCCATCTTTCCAGCAAATTGATAGATTCCTGAGCGCGAGCTAATATTAAAAACGTTCAATGTGCCGTAAAATTCTCAAACGGAGAGATTTCATCTTTCCAGCAAATTCATAGATTCCTGATCGCGAGCTAATATTAAAAAAGTTCAATTTGCCGTAAAATTCTAAAACGGAGAGATTCCATCTTTCCAGCAAATTAATAGATTCCTGACCGCGAGCTAATATTAAAAACGATGAATGTGCCGTAAAATTCTCAAAGGGAGAGATTCCATCTTTCCAGCGAATTCATAGATTCCTGCTCGCGAGCTAATATTAAAAACGTTCAATGTGCCGTAAAATTCTCAAACGGAGAGATTCCATCTTTCCAGAAAATTGATAGATTCCTGTGCGCGAGCTAATATTAAAACCATTCAATGTGCCGTAAAATTCTCAAACGGAGAGATTCCATCTTTCCAGCAAATTCATAGATTCCTGATCGCGAGCTAATATTAAAAACGTTCAATGTGCCGTAAAATTCTCAAAGGGAGAGATTCCATGTTTCCAGCAAATTCATAGATTCCTGCCCGCGAGCTAATATTAAAAACGTTCAATGTGCCGTAAAATTCTCAAACGGAGAGATTCCATCTTTCCAGCAAATTAATAGATTCCTGACCGCGAGCTAATATTAAAAACGTTCAATGTGCCGTAAAATTCTAAAACGGAGATATTCCATCTTTCCAGGAAATTCATCGATTGCTGAGCGCGAGCTAATATTAAAAACGTTGAATCTGCCGTAAAAGTCTCAAACGGAGAATTCCATCTTTCCAGCAAATTAATAGATTCCTGCTCGCGAGCTAATATTAAACACGTTCAATGTACCGTAAAATTCTCAAACGGAGAGATTCCATCTTTCCAGCAAATTCATAGATTCCTGATAGCGAGCTGATATTAAAAACGTTCAATGTGCCGTAAAATTCTCAAACGGAGAGATTCCATCTTTCCAGCAAATTGATAGATTCCTGAGCGCGAGCTAATATTAAAAACGTTCAATGTGCCGTAAAATTCTCAAACGGAGAGATTTCATCTTTCCAGCAAATTCATAGATTCCTGATCGCGAGCTAATATTAAAAAGTTCAATGTGCCGTAAAATTCTAAAACGGAGAGATTCCATCTTTCCAGCAAATTAATAGATTCCTGACCGCGAGCTAATATTAAAAACGTTGAATGTGCCGTAAAATTCTCAAACGGAGAGATTCCATCTTTCCAGCAAATTCATAGATTCCTGATCGCGAGCTAATATTAAAAAAGTTCAATGTGCCGTAAAATTCTAAAACGGAGAGATTCCATCTTTCCAGCAAATTAATAGATTCCTGACCGCGAGCTAATATTAAAAACGTTGAATGTGCCGTAAAATTCTCAAACGGAGAGATTCCATCTTTCCAGCAAATTCATAGATTCCTGATCGCGAGCTAATATTAAAAACGTTCAATGTGCCGTAAAATTCTCAAAGGGAGAGATTCCATGTTTCCAGCAAATTCATAGATTCCTGCTCGCGAGCTAATATTAAAAACGTTCAATGTGCCGTAAAATTCTCAAACGGAGAGATTCCATCTTTCCAGCAAATTAATAGATTCCTGACCGCGAGCTAATATTAAAAACGTTCAATGTGCCGTAAAATTCTAAAACGGAGATATTCCATCTTTCCAGCAAATTCATCGATTGCTGAGCGCGAGCTAATATTAAAAACGTTGAATCTGCCGTAAAAGTCTCAAACGGAGAATTCCATCTTTCCAGCAAATTAATAGATTCCTGCTTGCGAGCTAATATTAAACACGTTCAATGTACCGTAAAATTCTCAAACGGAGAGATTCCATCTTTCCAGCAAATTCATAGATTCCTGATAGCGAGCTGATATTAAAAACGTTCAATGTGCCGTAAAATTCTCAAACGGAGAGATTCCATCTTTAAAGCAAATTGATAGATTCCTGAGCGCGAGCTAATATTAAAAACGTTCAATGTGCCGTAAAATTCTCAAACGGAGAGATTTCATCTTTCCAGCAAATTCATAGATTCCTGACCGCGAGCTAATATTAAAAACGTTGAATGTGCCGTAAAATTCTCAAAGGGAGAGATTCCATCTTTCCAGCGAATTCATAGATTCCTGCTCGCGAGCTAATATTAAAAACGTTCAATGGGCCGTAAAATTCTCAAACGGAGAGATTCCATCTTTCCAGAAAATTGATAGATTCCTGAGCGCGAGCTAATATTAAAAACGTTCAATGTGCCGTAAAATTCTCAAACGGAGAGATTCCATCTTTCCAGCAAATTCATAGATTCCTGATCGCGAGCTAATATTAAAAACGTTCAATGTGCCGTAAAATTCTCAAAGGGAGAGATTCCATCTTTCCAGCAAATTCATAGATTCCTGCTCGCGAGCTAATATTAAAAACGTTCAATGTGCCGTAAAATTCTCAAACGGAGAGATTCCATCTTTCCAGCAAATTGATAGATTCCTGACCGCGAGCTAATATTAAAAACGTTCAATGTGCCGTAAAATTCTCAAACGGAGAGATTCCATCTTTCCAGCAAATTGATAGATTCCTGACCGCGAGCTAATATTAAAAACGTTCAATGTGCTGTAAAATTCTCAAACGGAGAGATTCCATCTTTCCAGCAAATTCATAGATTCCTGACCGCGAGCTAATATTAAAAACGTTCAATGTGCCGTGAAATTCTCAAACGGGGAGATTCCATCTTTCCAGCAAATTAATAGATTCCTGACCGCGAGCTAATATTAAAAACGTTCAATGTGCCGTAAAATTCTAAAACGGAGAGATTCCATCTTTCCAGCAAATTCATCGATTCCTGATCGCGAGCTAATATTAAAAACGTTGAATGTGCCGTAAAATTCTCAAACCGAGAGATTCCATCTTTCCAGCAAATTAATAGATTCCTGATCGCGAGCTAATATTAAAAACGTTCAATGTGCCGTAAAATTCTCAAACGGAGAGATTCCATCTTTCCAGCAAATTCATAGATTCCTGATCGCGAGCTAATATTAAAAACGTTCAATGTGCCGTAAAATTCTCAAACGGAGAGATTCCATCTTTCCGGCAAATTTGATAGATTCCTGAGCGCGAGCTAATATTAAAAACGTTCAATGTGCCGTAAAATTCTCAAACGGAGAGATTTCATCTTTCCAGCAAATTCATAGATTCCTGATCGCGAGCTAATATTAAAAAAGTTCAATGTGCCGTTAAATTCTAAAACGGAGAGATTCCATCTTTCCAGCAAATTAATAGATTCCTGACCGCGAGCTAATATTAAAAACGTTGAATGTGCCGTAAAATTCTCAAAGGGAGAGATTCCATCTTTCCAGCGAATTCATAGATTCCTGCTCGCGAGCTAATATTAAAAACGTTCAATGTGCCGTAAAATTCTCAAACGGAGAGATTCCATCTTTCCAGAAAATTGATAGATTCCTGAGCGCGAGCTAATATTAAAAACGTTCAATGTGCCGTAAAATTCTCAAACGGAGAGATTCCATCTTTCCAGCAAATTCATAGATTCCTGATCGCGAGCTAATATTAAAAACGTTCAATGTGCCGTAAAATTCTCAAAGGGAGAGATTCCATCTTTCCAGCAAATTCATAGATTCCTGCTCGCGAGCTAATATTAAAAACGTTCAATGTGCCGTAAAATTCTCAAACGGAGAGATTCCATCTTTCCAGCAAATTGTTAGATTCCTGACCGCGAGCTAATATTAAAAACGTTCAATGTGCCGTAAAATTCTCAAACGGAGAGATTCCATCTTTCCAGCAAATTGATAGATTCCTGACCGCGAGCTAATATTAAAAACGTTCAATGTGCCGTAAAATTCTCAAACGGAGAGATTCCATCTTTCCAGCAAATTCATAGATTCCTGACCGCGAGCTAATATTAAAAACGTTCAATGTGCCGTAAAATTCTCAAACGGGGAGATTCCATCTTTCCAGCAAATTAATAGATTCCTGACCGCGAGCTAATATTAAAAACGTTCAATGTGCCGTAAAATTCTAAAACGGAGAGATTCTATCTTTCCAGCAAATTCTTCGATTCCTGATCGCGAGCTAATATTAAAAACGTTGAATGTGCCGTAAAATTCTCAAACCGAGAGATTCCATCTTTCCAGCAAATTAATAGATTCCTGATCGCGAGCTAATATTAAAAACGTTCAATGTGCCGTAAAATTCTCAAACGGAGAGATTCCATCTTTCCAGCAAATTCATAGATTCCTGATCGCGAGCTAATATTAAAAACGTTCAATGTGCCGTAAAATTCTCAAACGGAGAGATTCCATCTGTCCAGGAAATTGATAGATTCCTGCTCGCGAGCTAATATTAAAAACGTTCAATGTGCCGTAAAATTCTCAAACGGAGAGATTCCATCTTTCCAGCAAATTAATAGATTCCTGACCGCGAGCTAATATTAAAAACGTTCAATGTGCCGTAAAATTCCCGAACGGAGAGATTCCATCTTTCCAGCAAATTCATCGATTCCTGAGCGCGAGCTAATATTAAAAACGTTGAATGTGCCGTAAAATTCTCAAACGGAGAATTCCATCTTTCCAGCAAATTAATAGATTCCTGCTCGCGAGCTAATATTAAACACGTTCAATGTACCGTAAAATTCTCAAACGGAGAGATTCCATCTTTCCAGCAAATTCATAGATTCCTGATAGCGAGCTGATATTAAAAACGTTCAATGTGCCGTAAAATTCTCAAACGGAGAGATTTCATCTTTCCAGCAAATTCATAGATTCCTGATCGCGAGCTAATATTAAAAAAGTTCAATGTGCCGTAAAATTCTAAAACGGAGAGATTCCATCTTTCTAGCAAATTAATAGATTCCTGACCGCGAGCTAATATTAAAAACGTTGAATGTGCCGTAAAATTCTCAAAGGGAGAGATTCCATCTTTCCAGCGAATTCATAGATTCCTGCTCGCGAGCTAATATTAAAAACGTTCAATGTGCCGTAAAATTCTCAAACGGAGAGATTCCATCTTTCCAGAAAATTGATAGATTCCTGAGCGCGAGCTAATATTAAAAACGTTCAATGTGCCGTAAAATTCTCAAACGGAGAGATTCCATCTTTCCAGCAAATTCATAGATTCCTGATCGCGAGCTAATATTAAAAACGTTCAATGTGCCGTAAAATTCTCAAAGGGAGAGATTCCATCTTTCCAGCAAATTCATAGATTCCTGCTCGCGAGCTAATATTAAAAACGTTCAATGTGCCGTAAAAATCTCAAACGGAGAGATTCCATCTTTCCAGCAAATTCATAGATACCTGACCGCGAGCTAATATTAAAAACGTTCAATGTGCCGTAAAATTCTCAAACGGAGAGATTCCATCTTTCCAGCAAATTCATAGATTCCTGATCGCGAGCTAATATTAAAAACGTTCAATGTGCCGTAAAATTCTCAAACGGGGAGATTCCATCTTTCCAGCAAATTAATAGATTCCTGACCGCAAGCTAATATTAAAAACGTTCAATGTGCCGTAAAATTCTTAAACGGAGAGATTCCATCTTTCCAGCAAATTCATCGATTCCTGACCGAGAGCTAATATTAAAAACGTTGAATGTGCCGTAAAATTCTCAAACCGAGAGATTCCATCTTTCCAGCAAATTAATAGATTCCTGATCGCGAGCTAATATTAAAAACGTTCAATGTGCCGTAAAATTCTAAAACGGAGAGATTCCATCTTTCCAGCAAATTCATCGATTCCTGATCGCGAGCTAATATTAAAAACGTTGAATGTGCCGTAAAATTCTCAAACCGAGAGATTCCATCTTTCCAGCAAATTAATAGATTCCTGATCGCGAGCTAATATTAAAAACGTTCAATGTGCCGTAAAATTCTCAAACGGAGAGATTCCATCTTTCCAGCAAATTCATAGATTCCTGATCGCGAGCTAATATTAAAAACGTTCAATGTGCCGTAAAATTCCCAAACGGAGAGATTCCATCTTTCCAGCAAATTCATAGATTCCTGATCGCGAGCTAATATTAAAGACGTTCAATGTGCCGTAAAATTCTCAAACCGAGAGATTCCATCTTTCCAGCAAATTCATAGATTCCTGATCGCGAGCTAATATTAAAAACGTTCAAAGTGCCGTAAAATTCTCAAACGGAGAGATTCCATCTTTCCATCAAATTGATAGATTCCTGATCGCGAGCTAATATTAAAAACGTTCAATGTGCCGTAAAATTCTCAAACGGAGAGATTCCATCTTTCCAGCAAATTCATAGATTCCTGATCGCGAGCTAATATTAAAAACGTTCAATGTGCCGTAAAATTCTCAAACGGAGAGATTCCATCTTTCCAGCAAATTCATAGATTCCTGATAGTGAGCTAATATTAAAAACGTTCAATGTGCCGTAAAATTCTCAAACGGAGAGATTCCATCTTTCCATCAAATTCATAGATTCCTGATCGCGAGCTAATATTAAAAACGTTCAATGTGCCGTAAAATTCTCAAACGGAGAGATTCCATCTTTCCAGCAAATTCATAGATTCCTGATCGCGAGCTAATATTAAAAACGTTCAATGTGCCGTAAAATTCTCAAACGGAGAGTTTCCATCTTTCCAGCAAATTGATAGATTCCTGACCGCGAGCTAATATTAAAAACGTTCAATGTGCCGTAAAATTCTCAAACGGAGAGATTCCATCTTTCCAACAAATTAATAGATTCCTGACCGCGAGCTAATATTAAAAACGTTCAATGTGCCGTAAAATTCTCAAACGGAGAGATTCCATCTTTCCAGCAAATTCATAGATTCCTGACCGCGAGCTAATATTAAAAACGTTCAATGTGCCGTAAAATTCTCAAACCGAGAGATTCCATCTTTCCAGCAAATTAATAGATTCCTGACCGCGAGCTAATATTAAAGACGTTCAATGTGCCGTAAATTTCTCAAACGGAGAGATTCCATCTTTCCAGCAAATTGATAGATTCCTGAGCGCGAGCTAATATTAAAAACGTTCAATGTGCCGTAAAATTCTCAAACGGAGAGATTTCATCTTTCCAGCAAATTCATAGATTCCTGATCGCGAGCTAATATTAAAAACGTTCAATGTGCCGTAAAATTCTCAAACGGAGAGATTCCATCTTTCCAGCAAATTAATAGTTTCCTGACCGCGAGCTAATATTAAAAACGTTCAATGTGCCGTAAAATTCTCAAACGGAGAGATTCCATCTTTCCAGCAAATTCATCGATTCCTGATCGCGAGCTAATATTAAAAACGTTGAATGTGCCGTAAAATTCTCAAACGGAGAATTCCATCTTTCCAGCAAATTAATAGATTCCTGCTCGCGAGCTAATATTAAAAACGTTGAATGTGCGGTAAAATTCTCAAACGGAGAGATTCCATCTTTCCAGCAAATTCATAGATTCCTGATCGCGAGCTAATTTTAAAAACGTTCAATGTGCCGTAAAATTCTCAAACGGAGAGATTCCATCTTTCCAGCAAATTAATAGATACCTGACCGCGAGCTAATATTAAAAACGTTCAATGTGCCGTAAAATTCTCAAACGGAGAGATTCCATCTTTCCAGCAAATTCATAGATTCCTGACCGCGAGCTAATATTAAAAACGTTCAATGTGCCGTAAAATTCTCAAACGGAGAGATTCCATCTTTCCAGCAAATTAATAGATTGCTGACCGCGAGCTAATATTAAACACGTTCAATGTGCCGTAAAATTCTCAAACGGAGAGATTCCATCTTTCCAGCAAATTGATAGATTCCTGAGCGCGAGCTAATATTAAAAACGTTCAATGTGCCGTAAAATTCTCAAACGGAGAGATTTCATCTTTCCAGCAAATTCATAGATTCCTGATCGCGAGCTAATATTAAAAACGTTCAATGTGCCGTAAAATTCTCAAACGGAGAGATTCCATCTTTCCAGCAAATTAATAGTTTCCTGACCGCGAGCTAATATTTAAAACGTTCAATGTGCCGTAAAATTCTCAAACGGAGAGATTCTATCTTTCCAGCAAATTCATCGATTCCTGATCGCGAGCTAATATTAAAAACGTTGAATGTGCCGTAAAATTCTCAAACGGAGAATTCCATCTTTCCAGCAAATTAATAGATTCCTGCTCGCGAGCTAATATTAAAAACGTTGAATGTGCCGTAAAATTCTCAAACGGAGAGATTCCATCTTTCCAGCAAATTCATAGATTCCTGATCGCGAGCTAATTTTAAAAACGTTCAATGTGCCGTAAAATTCTCAAATGGAGAGATTCCATCTTTCCAGCAAATTAATAGATACCTGACCGCGAGCTAATATTAAAAACGTTCAATGTGCCGTAAAATTCTCAAACCGAGAGATTCCATCTTTCCAGCAAATTCATAGATTCCTGATCGCGAGCTAATATTAAAAACGTTCAATGTGCCGTAAAATTCTCAAACGGAGAGATTCCATCTTTCCAGCAAATTAATAGATTCCTGACCGCAAGCTAATATTAAAAACGTTCAATGTGCCGTAAAATTCTCAAACGGAGAGATTCCATCTTTCCAGCAAATTCATAGATTCCTGACCGAGAGCTAATATTAAAAACGTTCAATGTGCCGTAAAATTCTCAAACGGGGAGATTCCATCTTTCCAGCAAATTAATAGATTCCTGACCGCGAGCTAATATTAAAAACGTTCAATGTGCCGTAAAATTCTAAAACGGAGAGATTCCATCTTTCCAGCAAATTCATCGATTCCTGATCGCGAGCTAATATTAAAAACGTTGAATGTGCCGTAAAATTCTCAAACCGAGAGATTCCATCTTTCCAGCAAATTAATAGATTCCTGATCGCGAGCTAATATTAAAAACGTTCAATGTGCCGTAAAATTCTCAAACGGAGAGATTCCATCTTTCCAGCAAATTCATAGATTCCTGATCGCGAGCTAATATTAAAAACGTTCAATGTGCCGTAAAATTCCCAAACGGAGAGATTCCATCTTTCCAGCAAATTCATAGATTCCTGATCGCGAGCTAATATTAAAGACGTTCAATGTGCCGTAAAATTCTCAAACCGAGAGATTCCATCTTTCCAGCAAATTCATAGATTCCTGCTCGCGAGCTAATATTAAAAACGTTCAAAGTGCCGTAAAATTCTCAAACGGAGAGATTCCATCTTTCCATCAAATTGATAGATTCCTGATCGCGAGCTAATATTAAAAACGTTCAATGTGCCGTAAAATTCTCAAACGGAGAGATTCCATCTTTCCAGCAAATTGATAGATTCCTGATAGTGAGCTAATATTAAAAACGTTCAATGTGCCGTAAAATTCTCAAACGGAGAGATTCCATCTTTCCATCAAATTCATAGATTCCTGATCGCGAGCTAATATTAAAAACGTTCAATGTGCCGTAAAATTCTCAAACGGAGAGATTCCATCTTTCCAGCAAATTGATAGATTCCTGACCGCGAGCTAATATTAAAAACGTTCAATGTGCCGTAAAATTCTCAAACCGAGAGATTTCATCTTTCAAGCAAATTCATAGATTCCTGATCGCGAGCTAATATTAAAAACGTTCAATGTGCCGTAAAATTCTCAAACGGAGAGATTCCATCTTTCCAGCAAATTCATAGTTTCCTTACCGCGAGCTAATATTAAAAACGTTCAATGTGCCGTAAAATTCTCAAACGGAGAGATTCCATCTTTCCAGCAAATTCATCGATTCCTGATCGCGAGCTAATATTAAAAACGTTGAATGTGCCGTAAAATTCTCAAACGGAGAATTCCATCTTTCCAGCAAATTAATAGATTCCTGCTCGCGAGCAAATATTAAAAACGTTGAATGTGCCGTAAAATTCTCAAACGGAGAGATTCCATCTTTCCAGCAAATTCATAGATTCCTGATCGCGAGCTAATTTTAAAAACGTTCAATGTGCCGTAAAATTCTCAAACGGAGAGATTCCATCTTTCCAGCAAATTAATAGATACCTGACCGCGAGCTAATATTAAAAACGTTCAATGTGCCGTAAAATTCTCAAACCGAGAGATTCCATCTTTCCAGCAAATTCATAGATTCCTGATCGCGAGCTAATATTAAAAACGTTCAATGTGCCGTAAAATTCTCAAACGGAGAGATTCCATCTTTCCAGCAAATTAATAGATTCCTGACCGCGAGCTAATATTAAAAACGTTCAATGTGCCGTAAAATTCTCAAACGGAGAGATTCCATCTTTCCAGCAAATTCATCGATTCCTGATCGCGAGCTAATATTAAAAACGTTGAATGTGCCGTAAAATTCTCAAACGGAGAATTCCATCTTTCCAGCAAATTAATAGATTCCTGCTCGCGAGCTAATATTAAAAACGTTGAATGTGCCGTAAAATTCTCGAACCGAGAGATTCTATCTTTCCAGCAAATTCATAGATTCCTGCTCGCGAGCTAATATTAAAAACGTTCAATGTGCCGTAAAATTCTCAAACGGAGAGATTCCATCTTTCCAGCAAATTAATAGATTCCTGATCGCGAGCTAATATTAAAGACGTTCAATGTGCCGTAAAATTCTCAAACGGGGAGATTCCATCTTTCCAGCAAATTAATAGATTCCTGACCGCGAGCTAATATTAAAAACGTTCAATGTGCCGTAAAATTCTAAAACGGAGAGATTCCATCTTTCCAGCAAATTCATCGATTCCTGATCGCGAGCTAATATTAAAAACGTTGAATGTGCCGTAAAATTCTCAAACCGAGAGATTCCATCTTTCCAGCAAATTAATAGATTCCTGATCGCGAGCTAATATTAAAAACGTTCAATGTGCCGTAAAATTCTCAAACGGACAGATTCCATCTTTCCAGAAAATTGATAGATTCCTGTGCGCGAGCTAATATTAAAAACATTCAATGTGCCGTAAAATTCTCAAACGGAGAGATTCCATCTTTCCAGCAAATTCATAGATTCCTGATCGCGAGCTAATATTAAAAACGTTCAATGTGCCGTAAAATTCTCAAAGGGAGAGATTCCATGTTTCCAGCAAATTCATAGATTCCTGCTCGCGAGCTAATATTAAAAACGTTCAATGTGCATTAAAATTCTAAAACGGAGAGATTCCATCTTTCCAGCAAATTAATAGATTCCTGACCGCGAGCTAATATTAAAAACGTTGAATGTGCCGTAAAATTCTCAAACGGAGAGATTCCATCTTTCCAGCAAATTCATAGATTCCTGATAGTGAGCTAATATTAAAAACGTTCAATGTGCCGTAAAATTCTCAAACGGAGAGATTCCATCTTTCCATCAAATTCATAGATTCCTGATCGCGAGCTAATATTAAAAACGTTCAATGTGCCGTAAAATTCTCAAACGGAGAGATTCCATCTTTCCAGCAAATTGATAGATTCCTGACCGCGAGCTAATATTAAAAACGTTCAATGTGCCGTAAAATTCTCAAACCGAGAGATTTCATCTTTCAAGCAAATTCATAGATTCCTGATCGCGAGCTAATATTAAAAACGTTCAATGTGCCGTAAAATTCTCAAACGGAGAGATTCCATCTTTCCAGCAAATTCATAGTTTCCTTACCGCGAGCTAATATTAAAAACGTTCAATGTGCCGTAAAATTCTCAAACCGAGAGATTCCATCTTTCCAGCAAATTGATAGATTCCTGAGCGCGAGCTAATATTAAAAACGTTCAATGTGCCGTAAAATTCTCAAACGGAGAGATTTCATCTTTCCAGCAAATTCATAGATTCCTGATCGCGAGCTAATATTAAAAACGTTCAATGTGCCGTAAAATTCTCAAACGGAGAGATTCCATCTTTCCAGCAAATTAATAGTTTCCTGACCGCGAGCTAATATTAAAAACGTTCAATGTGCCGTAAAATTCTCAAACGGAGAGATTCTATCTTTCCAGCAAATTCATCGATTCCTGATCGCGAGCTAATATTAAAAACGTTGAATGTGCCGTAAAATTCTCAAACGGAGAATTCCATCTTTCCAGCAAATTAATAGATTCCTGCTCGCGAGCTAATATTAAAAACGTTGAATGTGCCGTAAAATTCTCAAACGGAGAGATTCCATCTTTCCAGCAAATTCATAGATTCCTGATCGCGAGCTAATTTTAAAAACGTTCAATGTGCCGTAAAATTCTCAAATGGAGAGATTCCATCTTTCCAGCAAATTAATAGATACCTGACCGCGAGCTAATATTAAAAACATTCAATGTGCCGTAAAATTCTCAAACCGAGAGATTCCATCTTTCCAGCAAATTCATAGATTCCTGATCGCGAGCTAATATTAAAAACGTTCAATGTGCCGTAAAATTCTCAAACGGAGAGATTCCATCTTTCCAGCAAATTAATAGATTCCTGACCGCAAGCTAATATTAAAAACGTTCAATGTGCCGTAAAATTCTCAAACGGAGAGATTCCATCTTTCCAGCAAATTCATAGATTCCTGACCGAGAGCTAATATTAAAAACGTTCAATGTGCCGTAAAATTCTCAAACGGGGAGATTCCATCTTTCCAGCAAATTAATAGATTCCTGACCGCGAGCTAATATTAAAAACGTTCAATGTGCCGTAAAATTCTAAAACGGAGAGATTCCATCTTTCCAGCAAATTCATCGATTCCTGATCGCGAGCTAATATTAAAAACGTTGAATGTGCCGTAAAATTCTCAAACCGAGAGATTCCATCTTTCCAGCAAATTAATAGATTCCTGATCGCGAGCTAATATTAAAAACGTTCAATGTGCCGTAAAATTCTCAAACGGAGAGATTCCATCTTTCCAGCAAATTCATAGATTCCTGATCGCGAGCTAATATTAAAAACGTTCAATGTGCCGTAAAATTCCCAAACGGAGAGATTCCATCTTTCCAGCAAATTCATAGATTCCTGATCGCGAGCTAATATTAAAGACGTTCAATGTGCCGTAAAATTCTCAAACCGAGAGATTCCATCTTTCCAGCAAATTCATAGATTCCTGATCGCGAGCTAATATTAAAAACGTTCAAAGTGCCGTAAAATTCTCAAACGGAGAGATTCCATCTTTCCATCAAATTGATAGATTCCTGATCGCGAGCTAATATTAAAAACGTTCAATGTGCCGTAAAATTCTCAAACGGAGAGATTCCATCTTTCCAGCAAATTCATAGATTCCTGATAGTGAGCTAATATTAAAAACGTTCAATGTGCCGTAAAATTCTCAAACGGAGAGATTCCATCTTTCCATCAAATTCATAGATTCCTGATCGCGAGCTAATATTAAAAACGTTCAATGTGCCGTAAAATTCTCAAACGGAGAGATTCCATCTTTCCAGCAAATTGATAGATTCCTGACCGCGAGCTAATATTAAAAACGTTCAATGTGCCGTAAAATTCTCAAACCGAGAGATTTCATCTTTCAAGCAAATTCATAGATTCCTGATCGCGAGCTAATATTAAAAACGTTCAATGTGCCGTAAAATTCTCAAACGGAGAGATTCCATCTTTCCAGCAAATTCATAGTTTCCTTACCGCGAGCTAATATTAAAAACGTTCAATGTGCCGTAAAATTCTCAAACGGAGAGATTCCATCTTTCCAGCAAATTCATCGATTCCTGATCGCGAGCTAATATTAAAAACGTTGAATGTGCCGTAAAATTCTCAAACGGAGAATTCCATCTTTCCAGCAAATTAATAGATTCCTGCTCGCGAGCAAATATTAAAAACGTTGAATGTGCCGTAAAATTCTCAAACGGAGAGATTCCATCTTTCCAGCAAATTCATAGATTCCTGATCGCGAGCTAATTTTAAAAACGTTCAATGTGCCGTAAAATTCTCAAACGGAGAGATTCCATCTTTCCAGCAAATTAATAGATACCTGACCGCGAGCTAATATTAAAAACGTTCAATGTGCCGTAAAATTCTCAAACCGAGAGATTCCATCTTTCCAGCAAATTCATAGATTCCTGATCGCGAGCTAATATTAAAAACGTTCAATGTGCCGTAAAATTCTCAAACGGAGAGATTCCATCTTTCCAGCAAATTAATAGATTCCTGACCGCGAGCTAATATTAAAAACGTTCAATGTGCCCTAAAATTCTCAAACGGAGAGATTCCATCTTTCCAGCAAATTCATCGATTCCTGATCGCGAGCTAATTTTAAAAACGTTCAATGTGCCGTAAAATTCTCAAACGGAGAGATTCCATCTTTCCAGCAAATTAATAGATTCCTGACCGCGAGCTAATATTAAAAACGTTCAATGTGCCGTAAAATTCTCAAACGGAGAGATTCCATCTTTCCAGCAAATTCATAGATTCCTGATCGCGAGCTAATTTTAAAAACGTTCAATGTGCCGTAAAATTCTCAAACGGAGAGATTCCATCTTTCCAGCAAATTAATAGATACCTGACCGCGAGCTAATATTAAAAACGTTCAATGTGCCGTAAAATTCTCAAACCGAGAGATTCCATCTTTCCAGCAAATTCATAGATTCCTGATCGCGAGCTAATATTAAAAACGTTCAATGTGCCGTAAAATTCTCAAACGGAGAGATTCCATCTTTCCAGCAAATTAATAGATTCCTGACCGCGAGCTAATATTAAAAACGTTCAATGTGCCGTAAAATTCTCAAACGGAGAGATTCCATCTTTCCAGCAAATTCATCGATTCCTGATCGCGAGCTAATATTAAAAACGTTGAATGTGCCGTAAAATTCTCAAACGGAGAATTCCATCTTTCCAGCAAATTAATAGATTCCTGCTCGCGAGCTAATATTAAAAACGTTGAATGTGCCGTAAAATTCTCGAACCGAGAGATTCTATCTTTCCAGCAAATTCATAGATTCCTGATCGCGAGCTAATATTAAAAACGTTCAAAGTGCCGTAAAATTCTCAAACGGAGAGATTCCATCTTTCCAGCAAATTCATAGATTCCTGATCGCGAGCTAATTTTAAAAACGTTCAATGTGCCGTAAAATTCTCAAACGGAGAGATTCCATCTTTCCAGCAAATTAATAGATACCTGACCGCGAGCTAATATTAAAAACGTTCAATGTGCCGTAAAATTCTCAAACCGAGAGATTCCATCTTTCCAGCGAATTCATAGATTCCTGCTCGCGAGCTAATATTAAAAACGTTCAATGTGCCGTAAAATTCTCAAACGGAGAGATTCCATCTTTCCAGAAAATTGATAGATTCCTGTGCGCGAGCTAATATTAAAAACATTCAATGTGCCGTAAAATTCTCAAACGGAGAGATTCCATCTTTCCAGCAAATTCATAGATTCCTGATCGCGAGCTAATTTTAAAAACGTTCAATGTGCCGTAAAATTCTCAAACGGAGAGATTCCATCTTTCCAGCAAATTAATAGATACCTGACCGCGAGCTAATATTAAAAACGTTCAATGTGCCGTAAAATTCTCAAACCGAGAGATTCCATCTTTCCAGCGAATTCATAGATTCCTGCTCGCGAGCTAATATTAAAAACGTTCAATGTGCCGTAAAATTCTCAAACGGAGAGATTCCATCTTTCCAGAAAATTGATAGATTCCTGTGCGCGAGCTAATATTAAAAACATTCAATGTGCCGTAAAATTCTCAAACGGAGAGATTCCATCTTTCCAGCAAATTCATAGATTCCTGATCGCGAGCTAATATTAAAAACGTTCAATGTGCCGTAAAATTCTCAAAGGGAGAGATTCCATGTTTCCAGCAAATTCATAGATTCCTGCTCGCGAGCTAATATTAAAAACGTTCAATGTGCATTAAAATTCTAAAACGGAGAGATTCCATCTTTCCAGCAAATTAATAGATTCCTGACCGCGAGCTAATATTAAAAACGTTGAATGTGCCGTAAAATTCTCAAACGGAGAGATTGCATCTTTCCAGCAAATTCATAGATTCCTGATAGTGAGCTAATATTAAAAACGTTCAATGTGCCGTAAAATTCTCAAACGGAGAGATTCCATCTTTCCATCAAATTCATAGATTCCTGATCGCGAGCTAATATTAAAAACGTTCAATGTGCCGTAAAATTCTCAAACGGAGAGATTCCATCTTTCCAGCAAATTGATAGATTCCTGACCGCGAGCTAATATTAAAAACGTTCAATGTGCCGTAAAATTCTCAAACCGAGAGATTTCATCTTTCAAGCAAATTCATAGATTCCTGATCGCGAGCTAATATTAAAAACGTTCAATGTGCCGTAAAATTCTCAAACGGAGAGATTCCATCTTTCCAGCAAATTCATAGTTTCCTTACCGCGAGCTAATATTAAAAACGTTCAATGTGCCGTAAAATTCTCAAACGGAGAGATTCCATCTTTCCAGCAAATTCATCGATTCCTGATCGCGAGCTAATATTAAAAACGTTGAATGTGCCGTAAAATTCTCAAACGGAGAATTCCATCTTTCCAGCAAATTAATAGATTCCTGCTCGCGAGCAAATATTAAAAACGTTGAATGTGCCGTAAAATTCTCAAACGGAGAGATTCCATCTTTCCAGCAAATTCATAGATTCCTGATCGCGAGCTAATTTTAAAAACGTTCAATGTGCCGTAAAATTCTCAAACGGAGAGATTCCATCTTTCCAGCAAATTAATAGATACCTGACCGCGAGCTAATATTAAAAACGTTCAATGTGCCGTAAAATTCTCAAACCGAGAGATTCCATCTTTCCAGCAAATTCATAGATTCCTGATCGCGAGCTAATATTAAAAACGTTCAATGTGCCGTAAAATTCTCAAACGGAGAGATTCCATCTTTCCAGCAAATTAATAGATTCCTGACCGCGAGCTAATATTAAAAACGTTCAATGTGCCGTAAAATTCTCAAACGGAGAGATTCCATCTTTCCAGCAAATTCATCGATTCCTGATCGCGAGCTAATATTAAAAACGTTGAATGTGCCGTAAAATTCTCAAACGGAGAATTCCATCTTTCCAGCAAATTAATAGATTCCTGCTCGCGAGCTAATATTAAAAACGTTGAATGTGCCGTAAAATTCTCGAACCGAGAGATTCTATCTTTCCAGCAAATTCATAGATTCCTGATCGCGAGCTAATATTAAAAACGTTCAAAGTGCCGTAAAATTCTCAAACGGAGAGATTCCATCTTTCCAGCAAATTCATAGATTCCTGATCGCGAGCTAATTTTAAAAACGTTCAATGTGCCGTAAAATTCTCAAACGGAGAGATTCCCTCTTTCCAGCAAATTAATAGATACCTGACCGCGAGCTAATATTAAAAACGTTCAATGTGCCGTAAAATTCTCAAACCGAGAGATTCCATCTTTCCAGCGAATTCATAGATTCCTGCTCGCGAGCTAATATTAAAAACGTTCAATGTGCCGTAAAATTCTCAAACGGAGAGATTCCATCTTTCCAGCAAATTCATAGATTCCTGATCGCGAGCTAATATTAAAAACGTTCAATGTGCCGTAAAATTCTCAAAGGGAGAGATTCCATGTTTCCAGCAAATTCATAGATTCCTGCTCGCGAGCTAATATTAAAAACGTTCAATGTGCCGTAAAATTCTCAAACGGAGAGATTCCATCTTTCCAGCAAATTAATAGATTCCTGACCGCGAGCTAATATTAAAAACGTTCAATGTGCCGTAAAATTCTAAAACGGAGATATTCCATCTTTCCAGCAAATTCATCGATTGCTGAGCGCGAGCTAATATTAAAAACGTTGAATCTGCCGTAAAAGTCTCAAACGGAGAATTCCATCTTTCCAGCAAATTAATAGATTCCTGCTCGCGAGCTAATATTAAACACGTTCAATGTACCGTAAAATTCTCAAACGGAGAGATTCCATCTTTCCAGCAAATTCATAGATTCCTGATAGCGAGCTGATATTAAAAACGTTCAATGTGCCGTAAAATTCTCAAACGGAGAGATTCCATCTTTCCAGCAAATTGATAGATTCCTGAGCGCGAGCTAATATTAAAAACGTTCAATGTGCCGTAAAATTCTCAAACGGAGAGATTTCATCTTTCCAGCAAATTCATAGATTCCTGATCGCGAGCTAATATTAAAAAAGTTCAATGTGCATTAAAATTCTAAAACGGAGAGATTCCATCTTTCCAGCAAATTAATAGATTCCTGACCGCGAGCTAATATTAAATACGTTGAATGTGCCGTAAAATTCTCAAACGGAGAGATTCCATCTTTCCAGCAAATTCATAGATTCCTGATCGCGAGCTAATATTAAAAACGTTCAATGTGCCGTAAAATTCTCAAAGGGAGAGATTCCATGTTTCCAGCAAATTCATAGATTCCTGCTCGCGAGCTAAAATTAAAAACGTTCAATGTGCCGTAAAATTCTCAAACGGAGAGATTCCATCTTTCCAGCAAATTAATAGATTCCTGACCGCGAGCTAATATTAAAAACGTTCAATGTGCGGTAAAATTCTAAAACGGAGATATTCCATCTTTCCAGCAAATTCATCGATTGCTGAGCGCGAGCTAATATTAAAAACGTTCAATGTGCCGTAAAATTCTCAAACGGAGAGATTCCATATTTCCAGCAAATTAATAGTTTCCTTACCGCGAGCTAATATTAAAAACGTTCAATGTGCCGTAAAATTCTCAAACGGAGAGATTCCATCTTTCCAGCAAATTCATCGATTCCTGATCGCGAGCTAATATTCAAAACGTTGAATGTGCCGTAAAATTCTCAAACGGAGAATTCCATCTTTCCAGCAAATTAATAGATTCCTGCTCGCGAGCTAATATTAAACACGTTCAATGTACCGTAAAATTCTCAAACGGAGAGATTCCATCTTTCCAGCAAATTCATAGATTCCTGATAGCGAGCTGATATTAAAAACGTTCAATGTGCCGTAAAATTCTCAAACGGAGAGATTCCATCTTTCCAGCAAATTGATAGATTCCTGAGCGCGAGCTAATGTTAAAAACGTTCAATGTGCCGTAAAATTCTCAAACGGAGAGATTTCATCTTTCCAGCAAATTCATAGATTCCTGATCGCGAGCTAATATTAAAAAAGTTCAATGTGCATTAAAATTCTAAAACGGAGAGATTCCATCTTTCCAGCAAATTAATAGATTCCTGACCGCGAGCTAATATTAAATACGTTGAATGTGCCGTAAAATTCTCAACTGAGAGATCCATCTTTCCAGCAAATTCATAGATTCCTGATCGCGAGCTAATATTAAAAACGTTCAATGTGCCGTAAAATTCTCAAAGGGAGAGATTCCATGTTTCCAGCAAATTCATAGATTCCTGCTCGCGAGCTAAAATTAAAAACGTTCAATGTGCCGTAAAATTCTCAAACGGAGAGATTCCATCTTTCCAGCAAATTAATAGATTCCTGACCGCGAGCTAATATTAAAAACGTTCAATGTGCGGTAAAATTCTAAAACGGAGATATTCCATCTTTCCAGCAATTCATCGATTGCTGAGCGCGAGCTAATATTAAAAACGTTCAATGTGCCGTAAAATTCTCAAACGGAGAGATTCCATATTTCCAGCAAATTAATAGTTTCCTTACCGCGAGCTAATATTAAAAACGTTCAATGTGCCGTAAAATTCTCAAACGGAGAGATTCCATCTTTCCAGCAAATTCATCGATTCCTGATCGCGAGCTAATATTCAAAACGTTGAATGTGCCGTAAAATTCTCAACGGAGAATTCCATCTTTCCAGCAAATTATAGATTCCTGCTCGCGAGCAAATATTAAAAACTTTGAATGTGCCCTAAAATTCTCAAACGGAAAGATTCCATCTTTCCAGCAAATTCATAGATTCCTGATCGCGAGCTAATTTTAAAAACGGTTCAATGTGCCGTAAAATTCTCAAACGGAGAGATTCCATCTTTCCAGCAAATTAATAGATACCTGACCGCGAGCTAATATTAAAAACGTTCAATGTGCCGTAAAATTCTCAAACCGAGAGATTCCATCTTTCCAGCAAATTCATAGATTCCTGATCGCGAGCTAATATTAAAAACGTTCAAAGTGCCGTAAAATTCTCAAACGGAGAGATTCCATCTTTCCAGCAAATTCATAGATTCCTGATCGCGAGCTAATTTTAAAAACGTTCAATGTGCCGTAAAATTCTCAAACGGAGAGATTCCATCTTTCCAGCAAATTAATAGATACCTGACCGCGAGCTAATATTAAAAACGTTCAATGTGCCGTAAATTCTCAAACCGAGAGATTCCATCTTTCCAGCGAATTCATAGATTCCTGCTCGCGAGCTAATATTAAAAACGTTCAATGTGCCGTAAAATTCTCAAACGGAGAGATTCCATCTTTCCAGAAAAATTGATAGATTCCTGTGCGCGAGCTAATATTAAAAACATTCAATGTGCCGTAAAATTCGCAAACGGAGAGATTCCATCTTTCCAGCAATTCATAGATTCCTGATCGCGAGCTAATATTAAAAACGTTCAATGTGCCGTAAAATTCTCAAAGGGAGAGATTCCATGTTTCCAGCAAATTCATAGATTCCTGCTCGCGAGCTAATATTAAAAACGTTCAATGTGCCGTAAAATTCTCAAACGGAGAGATTCCATCTTTCCAGCAAATTAATAGATTCCTGACCGCGAGCTAATATTAAAAACGTTCAATGTGCCGTAAAATTCTAAAACGGAGATATTCCATCTTTCCAGCAAATTCATCGATTGCTGAGCGCGAGCTAATATTAAAAACGTTGAATCTGCCGTAAAAGTCTCAACGGAGAATTCCATCTTTCCAGCAAATTAATAGATTCCTGCTCGCGAGCTAATATTAAACACGTTCAATGTACCGTAAAATTCTCAAACGGAGAGATTCCATCTTTCCGGAAAATTCATAGATTCCTGATAGCGAGCTGATATTAAAAACGTTCAATGTGCCGTAAAATTCTCAAACGGAGAGATTCCATCTTTCCCAGCAAATTAATAGATTCCTGACCGCGAGCTAATATTAAAAACGTTCAATGTGCCGTAAAATTCTCAAACCGAGAGATTCCATCTTTCAGCGAATTCATAGATTCCTGCTCGCGAGCTAATATTAAAAACGTTCAATGTGCCGTAAATTCTCAAACGGAGAGATTCCATCTTTCCAGAAAATTGAAGATTCCTGTGCGCGAGCTAATATTAAAAACATTCAATGTGCCGTAAAATTCGCAAACGGAGAGATTCCATCTTTCCAGCAAATTCATAGATTCCTGATCGCGAGCTAATATTAAAAACGTTCAATGTGCCGTAAAATTCTCAAAGGGAGAGATTCCATGTTTCCAGCAAATTCATAGATTCCTGCTCGCGAGCTAATATTAAAAACGTTCAATGTGCCGTAAAATTCTCAAACGGAGAGATTCCATCTTTCCAGCAAATTAATAGATTCCTGACCGCGAGCTAATATTAAAAACGTTCAATGTGCCGTAAAATTCTAAAACGGAGATATTCCATCTTTCCAGCAAATTCATCGATTGCTGAGCGCGAGCTAATATTAAAAACGTTGAATCTGCCGTAAAAGTCTCAAACGGAGAATTCCATCTTTCCAGCAAATTAATAGATTCCTGCTCGCGAGCTAATATTAAACACGTTCAATGTACCGTAAAATTCTCAAACGGAGAGATTCCATCTTTCCGGAAAATTCATAGATTCCTGATAGCGAGCTGATATTAAAAACGTTCAATGTGCCGTAAAATTCTCAAACGGAGAGATTCCATCTTTCCAGCAAATTAATAGATTCCTGACCGCGAGCTAATATTAAAAACGTTCAATGTGCGGTAAAATTCTAAAACGGAGATATTCCATCTTTCCAGCAAATTCATCGATTGCTGAGCGCGAGCTAATATTAAAACGTTCAATGTGCCGTAAAATTCTCAAACGGAGAGATTCCATCTTTCCAGCAAATTAATAGTTTCCTTACCGCGAGCTAATATTAAAAACGTTCAATGTGCCGTAAAATTCTCAACGGAGAGATTCCATCTTTCCAGCAAATTCATCGATTCCTGATCGCGAGCTAATATTAAAAACGTTGAATGTGCCGTAAATTCTCAAACGGAGAATTCCATCTTTCCAGCAAATTAATAGATTCCTGCTCGCGAGCAAATATTAAAAACGTTGAATGTGCCGTAAAATTCTCAAACGGAGAGATTCCATCTTCAGCAAATTCATAGATCCTGATCGCGAGCTAATTTTAAAAACGTTCAA
>JAOWCC010000647.1:0-75294 GCA_030867875.1 Actinernus sp. WN-2022 | reverse complement strand
GACGAATCAGGAATGATGAATGATGAATCAGGAATCAGGAATGATGAATCAGGAATAAGGAATCAGGAATGAAGAATCAGGAATAAGGAATGATGAATCAGGAATGATGAATGATGAATCAGCAATGATGAATCAGGAATGATGAATCAGGAATCAGGAATGATGAATGATGAATCAGGAATCAGCAATGATGAATCAGGAATCAGGAATGATGAATCAGGAATGATGAATCAGGAATCAGGAATCAGGAATGATGAATCAGGAATAAGGAATCAGGAATGATGAATGAGGAATAAGGAATGATGAATCAGGAATGATAAATGATGAATCAGGAATGTGGAATCAGGAATGATGAATCAGGAATGATGAATCAGGAATCAGCAATGATGATTCAGGAATGATGAATGATGAATCAGGAATGATGAATCAGGAATCAGGAATGATGAATGATGAATGATGAATCAGGAATCAGCAATGATGAATCAGGAATCAGGAATGATGAATCAGGAATGATGAATCAGGAATCAGGAATCAGGAATCAGGAGTGATCAATCAGGAATCAGGAATGATGAATCAGGAATCAGGAATGATGAATCAGGAATGAGGAATGATCAATCAGGAAAGAGGGATGATCAATCAGGAATGAGGATTGATGAATCAGGAATGAGGATTGATGAATCAGGAATGAGGAATGATGAATCAGGAATCAGGAATGATGAATCAGGAATCAGGAATGATGAATCAGGAAAGAGGAATGATGAATCAGGAATCAGGAATGATGAATGATGAATCAGGAATGATGAATCAGGAATCAGGAATGATGAATCAGGAATCAGGAATGATGAATCAGGAATCAGGAATGATGAATCAGGAATCAGGAATCAGGAATGATGAATCAGGAATGATGAATGATGAATCAGGAATAATGAATCAGGAATGATGAATCAGGAATGATGAATCAGGAATCAAGAATCAGGAATGATGAATCAGGAATAAGGAATGATGAATCAGGAATGATGAATGATGAATCAGGAATGATGAATCAGGAATGATGAATCAGGAATCAAGAATCAGGAATGATGAATCAGGAATAAGGAATGATGAATCAGGAATGATGAATGATGAGTCAGTAATCAGGAATGATGAATCAGGAATGATGAATCAGGAATCAGGAATGATGAATCAGGAATCAGGAATGATGATTCAGGAATGATGAATCAGGAATGATGAATGATGAATCAGGAATGATGAATCAGGGATCAGGAATGATGAATGATGAATCAGGAATGATGAATCAGGAATCAGGAATGATGAATGATGAATCAGAAATCAGCAATGATGAATCAGGAATCACGAATGATGAATCAGGAATGATGAATGATGAATCAGGAATGATGAATCAGGAATGATGAATCAGGAATCAGGAATGATGAATGATGAATGATGAATCAGGAATGATGTATCACGAATGATGAATCAGGAATCAGGAATCAGGAATGATGAATCAGGAATGATGAATCAGAAATGATGAATCAGGAATGATGAATGACGAATCAGGAATGATGAATGATGAATCAGGAATGATGAATGATGAATCACGAATCAGGAATGATGAATCAGGAATGATGAATGATGAATCAGGAATGATGAATCAGGAATGATGAATCAGGAATGATGAATCAGTAATCAGGAATGATGAATCAGGAATCAGGAATGATGAATCAGGAATCATGAATGATGAATCAGGAATCAGGAATGATGAATCAGGAATGATGAATCAGGAATGATGAATGATGAATCAGGAATGATGAATCAGGAATGATGAATCAGGAATCAGGAATGATGAATGATGAATGATGAATCAGGAATGATGAATCAGGAATGATGAATCAGGAATCAGGAATCAGGAATGATGAATCAGGAATGATGAATCAGGAATGATGAATCAGGAATGATGAATGACGAACCAGGAATGATGAATGATGAATCAGGAATGATTAATGATGAATCAGGAATCAGGAATGATGAATCAGGAATGATGAATGATGAATCAGGAATGATGAATCAGGAATGATGAATCAGGAATCAGGAATCAGGAATGATAAATCAGGAATCAGGAATGATGAATCAGGAATCAGGAATGACGAATCATGAAAGAGGATTGATGAATCAGGAATCAGATATGTTGAATCATGAATCAGGAATGATGAATCAGGAATCAGGAATGATGAATCAGGAATCAGGAATGATGAATCAGGAATCATGAATGATGAATCAGGAATCAGGAATGATGAATCAGGAATGATGAATGGGGAATCAGGAATCAGGAATGATGAATGATGAATCAGGAATAATGAATCAGGAATGATGAATCAGGAATCAGGAATCAGGAATGATGAATCAGGAATCAGGAATCAGGAATGATGAATCAGGAATCAGGAATGATGAATCAGGAATGATGAATGATGAGTCAGTAATCAGGAATGATGAATCAGGAATGATGAATCAGGAATGATGAATCAGGAATGATGAATCAGGAATCAGGAATGATGAATCAGGAATGATGATTCAGGAATGATGAATCAGGAATGATGAATGATGAATCAGGAATGATGAATCAGGAATCAGGAATGATGAATGATGAATCAGGAATGATGAATCAGGAATCAGGAATGATGAATGATGAATCAGAAATCAGCAATGATTAATCAGGAATGATGAATGATGAATCAGGAATGATGAATGATGAATCAGGAATGATGAATCAGGAATGATGAATCAGGAATCAGGAATGATGAATGATGAATGATGAATCAGGAATGATGAATCAGGAATGATGAATCAGGAATGATGAATCAGGAATCAGGAATCAGGAATGATGAATCAGGAATGATGAATCAGGAATGATGAATGACGAACCAGGAATGATGAATGATGAATCAGGAATGATGAATGATGAATCAGGAATCAGGAATGATGAATCAGGAATGATGAATGATGAATCAGGAATGATGAATCAGGAATCATGAATCAGGAATGATGAATCAGGAATCAGGAATCAGGAATGATGAATCAGGAATCAGGAATGATGAATCAGGAATCAGGAATGATGAATCATGAAAGAGGGTTGATGAATCAGGAATCAGGAATGTTGAATCATGAATCAGGAATGATGAATCAGGAATCAGGAATGATGAATCAGGAATCAGGAATGATGAATCAGGAATCATGAATGATGAATCAGGAATCAGGAATGATGTATCAGGAATGATGAATCAGGAATCAGGAATCAGGAATGATGAATCAGGAATGATGAATGATGAATCAGGAATCAGGAATGATGAATCATGAAAGAGGATTGATGAATCAGGAATCAGGAATGTTGAATCATGAATCAGGAATGATGAATCAGGAATCAGGAATGATGAATCAGGAATCAGGAATGATGAATCAGGAATCATGAATGATGAATCAGGAATCAGGAATGATGTATCAGGAATGATGAATCAGGAATCAGGAATCAGGAATGATGAATCAGGAATGATGAATGATGAATCAGGAATGATGAATGATGAATCAGGAATGATGAATCAGGAATGATGAATCAGGAATCAGGAATGATGAATGATGAATGATGAATCAGGAATGATGAATCAGGAATGATGAATCAGGAATGATGAATCAGGAATCAGGAATCAGGAATGATGAATCAGGAATGATGAATCAGGAATGATGAATGACGAACCAGGAATGATGAATGATGAATCAGGAATGATGAATGATGAATCAGGAATCAGGAATGATGAATCAGGAATGATGAATGATGAATCAGGAATGATGAATCAGGAATCATGAATCAGGAATGATGAATCAGGAATCAGGAATCAGGAATGATGAATCAGGAATCAGGAATGATGAATCAGGAATCAGGAATGATGAATCATGAAAGAGGATTGATGAATCAGGAATCAGGAATGTTGAATCATGAATCAGGAATGATGAATCAGGAATCAGGAATGATGAATCAGGAATCAGGAATGATGAATCAGGAATCATGAATGATGAATCAGGAATCAGGAATGATGTATCAGGAATGATGAATCAGGAATCAGGAATCAGGAATGATGAATCAGGAATGATGAATGATGAATCAGGAATAATGAATCAGGAATGATGAATCAGGAATCAGGAATCAGGAATGATGAATCAGGAATCAGGAATCAGGAATGATGAATCAGGAATAAGGAATGATGAACAAGGAATGATGAATGATGAATCAGGAATGATGAATCAGGAATGATGAATCAGGAATCAGGAATCAGGAATGATGAATCAGGAATGATGAATGACGAATCAGGAATGATGAATGATGAATCAGGAATCAGGAATGATGAATCAGGAATAAGGAATCAGGAATGAAGAATCAGGAATAAGGAATGATGAATCAGGAATGATGAATGATGAATCAGCAATGATGAATCAGGAATGATGAATCAGGAATCAGGAATGATGAATGATGAATCAGGAATCAGCAATGATGAATCAGGAATCAGGAATGATGAATCAGGAATGATGAATCAGGAATCAGGAATCAGGAATGATGAATCAGGAATAAGGAATCAGGAATGATGAATGAGGAATAAGGAATGATGAATCAGGAATGATAAATGATGAATCAGGAATGTGGAATCAGGAATGATGAATCAGGAATGATGAATCAGGAATCAGCAATGATGATTCAGGAATGATGAATGATGAATCAGGAATGATGAATCAGGAATCAGGAATGATGAATGATGAATGATGAATCAGGAATCAGCAATGATGAATCAGGAATCAGGAATGATGAATCAGGAATGATGAATCAGGAATCAGGAATCAGGAATCAGGAGTGATCAATCAGGAATCAGGAATGATGAATCAGGAATCAGGAATGATGAATCAGGAATGAGGAATGATCAATCAGGAAAGAGGGATGATCAATCAGGAATGAGGATTGATGAATCAGGAATGAGGATTGATGAATCAGGAATGAGGAATGATGAATCAGGAATCAGGAATGATGAATCAGGAATCAGGAATGTTGAATCATGAATCAGGAATGATGAATCAGGAATCAGGAATGATGAATCAGGAATCAGGAATGATGAATCAGGAATCATGAATGATGAATCAGGAATCAGGAATGATGTATCAGGAATGATGAATCAGGAATCAGGAATCAGGAATGATGAATCAGGAATGATGAATGATGAATCAGGAATGATGAATGATGAATCAGGAATGATGAATCAGGAATGATGAATCAGGAATCAGGAATGATGAATGATGAATGATGAATCAGGAATGATGAATCAGGAATGATGAATCAGGAATGATGAATCAGGAATGATGAATCAGGAATCAGGAATCAGGAATGATGAATCAGGAATGATGAATCAGGAATGATGAATGACGAACCAGGAATGATGAATGATGAATCAGGAATGATGAATGATGAATCAGGAATCAGGAATGATGAATCAGGAATGATGAATGATGAATCAGGAATGATGAATCAGGAATCATGAATCAGGAATGATGAATCAGGAATCAGGAATCAGGAATGATGAATCAGGAATCAGGAATGATGAATCAGGAATCAGGAATGATGAATCATGAAAGAGGATTGATGAATCAGGAATCAGGAATGTTGAATCATGAATCAGGAATGATGAATCAGGAATGAGGAATGATGAATCAGGAATCAGGAATGATGAATCAGGAATCATGAATGATGAATCAGGAATCAGGAATGATGTATCAGGAATGATGAATCAGGAATCAGGAATCAGGAATGATGAATCAGGAATGATGAATGATGAATCAGGAATAATGAATCAGGAATGATGAATCAGGAATCAGGAATCAGGAATGATGAATCAGGAATCAGGAATCAGGAATGATGAATCAGGAATAAGGAATGATGAACAAGGAATGATGAATGATGAATCAGGAATGATGAATCAGGAATGATGAATCAGGAATCAGGAATCAGGAATGATGAATCAGGAATGATGAATGACGAATCAGGAATGATGAATGATGAATCAGGAATCAGGAATGATGAATCAGGAATAAGGAATCAGGAATGAAGAATCAGGAATAAGGAATGATGAATCAGGAATGATGAATGATGAATCAGCAATGATGAATCAGGAATGATGAATCAGGAATCAGGAATGATGAATGATGAATCAGGAATCAGCAATGATGAATCAGGAATCAGGAATGATGAATCAGGAATGATGAATCAGGAATCAGGAATCAGGAATGATGAATCAGGAATGATGAATCAGGAATCAGGAATCAGGAATGATGAATCAGGAATGATGAATCAGGAATGATGAATGACGAACCAGGAATGATGAATGATGAATCAGGAATGATGAATGATGAATCAGGAATCAGGAATGATGAATCAGGAATGATGAATGATGAATCAGGAATGATGAATCAGGAATCATGAATCAGGAATGATGAATCAGGAATCAGGAATCAGGAATGATGAATCAGGAATCAGGAATGATGAATCAGGAATCAGGAATGATGAATCATGAAAGAGGATTGATGAATCAGGAATCAGGAATGTTGAATCATGAATCAGGAATGATGAATCAGGAATCAGGAATGATGAATCAGGAATCAGGAATGATGAATCAGGAATCATGAATGATGAATCAGGAATCAGGAATGATGTATCAGGAATGATGAATCAGGAATCAGGAATCAGGAATGATGAATCAGGAATGATGAATGATGAATCAGGAATAATGAATCAGGAATGATGAATCAGGAATCAGGAATCAGGAATGATGAATCAGGAATCAGGAATCAGGAATGATGAATCAGGAATAAGGAATGATGAACAAGGAATGATGAATGATGAATCAGGAATGATGAATCAGGAATGATGAATCAGGAATCAGGAATCAGGAATGATGAATCAGGAATGATGAATGACGAATCAGGAATGATGAATGATGAATCAGGAATCAGGAATGATGAATCAGGAATAAGGAATCAGGAATGAAGAATCAGGAATAAGGAATGATGAATCAGGAATGATGAATGATGAATCAGCAATGATGAATCAGGAATGATGAATCAGGAATCAGGAATGATGAATGATGAATCAGGAATCAGCAATGATGAATCAGGAATCAGGAATGATGAATCAGGAATGATGAATCAGGAATCAGGAATCAGGAATGATGAATCAGGAATAAGGAATCAGGAATGATGAATGAGGAATAAGGAATGATGAATCAGGAATGATAAATGATGAATCAGGAATGTGGAATCAGGAATGATGAATCAGGAATGATGAATCAGGAATCAGCAATGATGATTCAGGAATGATGAATGATGAATCAGGAATGATGAATCAGGAATCAGGAATGATGAATGATGAATGATGAATCAGGAATCAGCAATGATGAATCAGGAATCAGGAATGATGAATCAGGAATGATGAATCAGGAATCAGGAATCAGGAATCAGGAGTGATCAATCAGGAATCAGGAATGATGAATCAGGAATCAGGAATGATGAATCAGGAATGAGGAATGATCAATCAGGAAAGAGGGATGATCAATCAGGAATGAGGATTGATGAATCAGGAATGAGGATTGATGAATCAGGAATGAGGAATGATGAATCAGGAATCAGGAATGATGAATCAGGAATCAGGAATGATGAATCAGGAAAGAGGAATGATGAATCAGGAATCAGGAATGATGAATGATGAATCAGGAATGATGAATCAGGAATCAGGAATGATGAATCAGGAATCAGGAATGATGAATCAGGAATCAGGAATGATGAATCAGGAATCAGGAATCAGGAATGATGAATCAGGAATGATGAATGATGAATCAGGAATAATGAATCAGGAATGATGAATCAGGAATGATGAATCAGGAATCAAGAATCAGGAATGATGAATCAGGAATAAGGAATGATGAATCAGGAATGATGAATGATGAATCAGGAATGATGAATCAGGAATGATGAATCAGGAATCAAGAATCAGGAATGATGAATCAGGAATAAGGAATGATGAATCAGGAATGATGAATGATGAGTCAGTAATCAGGAATGATGAATCAGGAATGATGAATCAGGAATCAGGAATGATGAATCAGGAATCAGGAATGATGATTCAGGAATGATGAATCAGGAATGATGAATGATGAATCAGGAATGATGAATCAGGAATCAGGAATGATGAATGATGAATCAGGAATGATGAATCAGGAATCAGGAATGATGAATGATGAATCAGAAATCAGCAATGATGAATCAGGAATCACGAATGATGAATCAGGAATGATGAATGATGAATCAGGAATGATGAATCAGGAATGATGAATCAGGAATCAGGAATGATGAATGATGAATGATGAATCAGGAATGATGTATCACGAATGATGAATCAGGAATCAGGAATCAGGAATGATGAATCAGGAATGATGAATCAGAAATGATGAATCAGGAATGATGAATGACGAATCAGGAATGATGAATGATGAATCAGGAATGATGAATGATGAATCACGAATCAGGAATGATGAATCAGGAATGATGAATGATGAATCAGGAATGATGAATCAGGAATGATGAATCAGGAATGATGAATCAGGAATCAGGAATGATGAATCAGGAATCAGGAATGATGAATCAGGAATCATGAATGATGAATCAGGAATCAGGAATGATGAATCAGGAATGATGAATCAGGAATCAGGAATCAGCAATGATGAATCAGGAATGATGAATGATGAATCAGGAATAATGAATCAGGAATGATGAATCAGGAATCAGGAATCAGGAATGATGAATCAGGAATCAGGAATCAGGAATGATGAATCAGGAATAAGGAATGATGAATCAGGAATGATGAATGATGAATCAGGAATGATGAATCAGGAATGATGAATCAGGAATCAGGAATCAAGAATGATGAATCAGGAATGATGAATGACGAATCAGGAATGATGAATGACGAATCAGGAATGATGAATGATGAATCAGGAATCAGTAATGATGAATCAGGAATAAGGAATCAGGAATGATGAATCAGGAATGATGAATGATGAATCAGGAATGATGAATCAGGAATCAGGAATCAGGAATGATGAATCAGGAATGATGAATGATGAATCAGGAATAATGAATCAGGAATGATGAATCAGGAATCAGGAATCAGGAATGATGAATCAGGAATCAGGAATCAGGAATGATGAATCAGGAATCAGGAATCAGGAATGATGAATCAGGAATAAGGAATGATGAATCAGGAATCAGGAATGATGAATCAGGAATGATGAATCAGGAATGATGAATCAGGAATCAGGAATCAGGAATGATGAATCAGGAATGATGAATGACGAATCAGGAATGATGAATGATGAATCAGGAATCAGGAATGATGAATCAGGAATAAGGAATCAGGAATGATGAATGAGGAATAAGGAATGATGAATCAGGAATGATGAATGATGAATCAGGAATGATGAATCAGGAATCAGGAATGATGAATGATGAATGATGAATCAGGAATGATGTATCACGAATGATGAATCAGGAATCAGGAATCAGGAATGATGAATCAGGAATGATGAATCAGAAATGATGAATCAGGAATGATGAATGACGAATCAGGAATGATGAATGATGAATCAGGAATGATGAATGATGAATCACGAATCAGGAATGATGAATCAGGAATGATGAATGATGAATCAGGAATGATGAATCAGGAATGATGAATCAGGAATGATGAATCAGGAATCAGGAATGATGAATCAGGAATCAGGAATGATGAATCAGGAATCATGAATGATGAATCAGGAATCAGGAATGATGAATCAGGAATGATGAATCAGGAATCAGGAATCAGCAATGATGAATCAGGAATGATGAATGATGAATCAGGAATAATGAATCAGGAATGATGAATCAGGAATCAGGAATCAGGAATGATGAATCAGGAATCAGGAATCAGGAATGATGAATCAGGAATAAGGAATGATGAATCAGGAATGATGAATGATGAATCAGGAATGATGAATCAGGAATGATGAATCAGGAATCAGGAATCAAGAATGATGAATCAGGAATGATGAATGACGAATCAGGAATGATGAATGACGAATCAGGAATGATGAATGATGAATCAGGAATCAGTAATGATGAATCAGGAATAAGGAATCAGGAATGATGAATCAGGAATGATGAATGATGAATCAGGAATGATGAATCAGGAATCAGGAATCAGGAATGATGAATCAGGAATGATGAATGATGAATCAGGAATAATGAATCAGGAATGATGAATCAGGAATCAGGAATCAGGAATGATGAATCAGGAATCAGGAATCAGGAATGATGAATCAGGAATCAGGAATCAGGAATGATGAATCAGGAATAAGGAATGATGAATCAGGAATCAGGAATGATGAATCAGGAATGATGAATCAGGAATGATGAATCAGGAATCAGGAATCAGGAATGATGAATCAGGAATGATGAATGACGAATCAGGAATGATGAATGATGAATCAGGAATCAGGAATGATGAATCAGGAATAAGGAATCAGGAATGATGAATGAGGAATAAGGAATGATGAATCAGGAATGATGAATGATGAATCAGGAATGAGGAATCAGGAATGATGAATCAGGAATGATGAATCAGGAATCAGCAATGATGAATCAGGAATGATGAATGATGAATCAGGAATGATGAATCAGGAATCAGGAATGGTGAATGATGAATGATGAATCAGGAATCAGCAATGATGAATCAGGAATCAGGAATGATGATTCAGGAATGATGAATCAGGAATCAGGAATCAGGAATCAGGAGTGATCAATCAGGAATCAGGAATGATGAATCAGGAATCAGGAATGATGAATCAGGAATGATGAATCAGGAATGAGGAATGATCAATCAGGAAAGAGAAATGATCAATGAGGAATCAGGAATGATGAATCAGGAATAAGGAATGATGAATCAGGAATGATGAATGATGAGTCAGTAATCAGGAATGATGAATCAGGAATGATGAATCAGGAATGATGAATCAGGAATCAGGAATGATGAATCAGGAATGATGATTCAGGAATGATGAATCAGGAATGATGAATGATGAATCAGGAATGATGAATCAGGAATCAGGAATCAGGAATGATGAATGATGAATCAGGAATGATGAATCAGGAATCAGGAATGACGAATGATGAATCAGAAATCAGCAATGATGAATCAGGAATCAGGAATGATGAATCAGGAATGATGAATCAGGAATGATGAATGATGAATCAGGAATGATGAATCAGGAATGATGAATCAGGAATCAGGAATGATGAATGATGAATGATGAATCAGGAATGATGAATCAGGAATGATGAATCAGGAATCAGGAATCAGGAATGATGAATCAGGAATGATGAATCAGGAATGATGAATCAGGAATGATGAATGACGAACCAGGAATGATGAATGATGAATCAGGAATGATGAATGATGAATCAGGAATCAGGAATGATGAATCAGGAATGATGAATGATGAATCAGGAATGATGAATCAGGAATGATGAATCAGGAATCAGGAATCAGGAATGATAAATCAGGAATCAGGAATGATGAATCAGGAATCAGGAATGATGAATCATGAAAGAGGATTGATGAATCAGGAATCAGATATGTTGAATCATGAATCAGGAATGATGAATCAGGAATCAGGAATGATGAATCAGGAATCAGGAATGATGAATCAGGAATCATGAATGATGAATCAGGAATCAGGAATGATGAATCAGGAATGATGAATGGGGAATCAGGAATCAGGAATGATGAATGATGAATCAGGAATAATGAATCAGGAATGATGAATCAGGAATCAGGAATCAGGAATGATGAATCAGGAATCAGGAATCAGGAATGATGAATCAGGAATAAGGAATGATGAATCAGGAATGATGAATGATGAGTCAGTAATCAGGAATGATGAATCAGGAATGATGAATCAGGAATGATGAATCAGGAATGATGATTCAGGAATGATGAATCAGGAATGATGAATGATGAATCAGGAATGATGAATCAGGAATCAGGAATGATGAATGATGAATCAGGAATGATGAATCAGGAATCAGGAATGATGAATGATGAATCAGAAATCAGCAATGATGAATCAGGAATGATGAATGATGAATCAGGAATGATGAATGATGAATCAGGAATGATGAATCAGGAATGATGAATCAGGAATCAGGAATGATGAATGATGAATGATGAATCAGGAATGATGAATCAGGAATGATGAATCAGGAATGATGAATCAGGAATCAGGAATCAGGAATGATGAATCAGGAATGATGAATCAGGAATGATGAATGACGAACCAGGAATGATGAATGATGAATGATGAATGATGAATGATGAATCAGGAATCAGGAATGATGAATCAGGAATGATGAATGATGAATCAGGAATCATGAATCAGGAATCATGAATCAGGAATGATGAATCAGGAATCAGGAATCAGGAATGATGAATCAGGAATCAGGAATGATGAATCAGGAATCAGGAATGATGAATCATGAAAGAGGATTGATGAATCAGGAATCAGGAATGTTGAATCATGAATCAGGAATGATGAATCAGGAATCAGGAATGATGAATCAGGAATCAGGAATGATGAATCAGGAATCATGAATGATGAATCAGGAATCAGGAATGATGTATCAGGAATGATGAATCAGGAATCAGGAATCAGGAATGATGAATCAGGAATGATGAATGATGAATCAGGAATAATGAATCAGGAATGATGAATCAGGAATCAGGAATCAGGAATGATGAATCAGGAATCAGGAATCAGGAATGATGAATCAGGAATAAGGAATGATGAACAAGGAATGATGAATGATGAATCAGGAATGATGAATCAGGAATGATGAATCAGGAATCAGGAATCAGGAATGATGAATCAGGAATGATGAATGACGAATCAGGAATGATGAATGATGAATCAGGAATCAGGAATGATGAATCAGGAATAAGGAATCAGGAATGAAGAATCAGGAATAAGGAATGATGAATCAGGAATGATGAATGATGAATCAGCAATGATGAATCAGGAATGATGAATCAGGAATCAGGAATGATGAATGATGAATCAGGAATCAGCAATGATGAATCAGGAATCAGGAATGATGAATCAGGAATGATGAATCAGGAATCAGGAATCAGGAATGTTGAATCATGAATCAGGAATGATGAATCAGGAATCAGGAATGATGAATCAGGAATCAGGAATGATGAATCAGGAATCATGAATGATGAATGATGAATCAGAAATCAGCAATGATGAATCAGGAATGATGAATCAGGAATGATGAATGATGAATCAGGAATGATGAATCAGGAATGATGAATCAGGAATGATGAATCAGGAATCAGGAATGATGAATGATGAATGATGAATCAGGAATGATGAATCAGGAATCAGGAATCAGGAATGATGAATCAGGAATGATGAATCAGGAATGATGAATCAGGAATGATGAATGACGAACCAGGAATGATGAATGATGAATCAGGAATGATGAATGATGAATCAGGAATCAGGAATGATGAATCAGGAATGATGAATCAGGAATGATGAATCAGGAATCAGGAATCAGGAATGAGGAATCAGGAATCAGGAATGATGAATCAGGAATCAGGAATGATGAATCAGGAATCAGGAATGATGAATCATGAAAGAGGATTGATGAATCAGGAATCAGGAATGATGAATCAGGAATCAGGAATCAGGAATGATGAATCAGGAATAAGGAATGATGAATCAGGAATGATGAATGACGAATCAGGAATGATGAATGATGAATCAGGAATCAGGAATGATGAATCAGGAATAAGGAATCAGGAATGATGAATAAGGAATGATGAATCAGGATTGATGAATGATGAATCAGGAAAGAGGAATCAGGAATGATGAATCAGGAATGATGAATCAGGAATCAGCAATGATGAATCAGGAATGATGAATGATGAATCAGGAATGATGAATCAGGAATCAGGAATGATGAATGATGAATCAGGAATCAGCAATGATGAATCAGGAATCAGGAATGATGAATCAGGAATCAGGAATGATGAATCAGGAATGATGAATCAGGAATAAGGAATCAGGAATGATGAATCAGGAATGATGAATCAAGAATGATGAATCAGGAATGATGAATGACGAATCAGGAATGATGAATGATGAATCAGGAATGATGAATGATGAATCAGGAATCAGGAATGATGAATCAGGAATGATGAATGATGAATCAGGAATGATGAATCAGGAATGATGAATCAGGAATCAGGAATCAGGAATCAGGAATCAGGAATGATGAATGACGAATCAGGCATGATGAATGATGAATCAGGAATCAGGAATGATGAATCAGGAATAAGGAATCAGGAATGTTGAATCAGGAATAAGGAATGATGAATCAGGAATGACGAATGATGAATCAGGAATGACGAATGATGAATCAGGAATGAGGAATCAGGAATGATGAATCAGGAATGATGAATGATGAATCAGGAATCAGCAATGATGAATCAGGAATCAGGAATGATGAATCAGGAATGATGAATCAGGAATCATGAATCAGGAATGATGAATCAAGAATGATGAATCAGGAATGATGAATGACGAATCAGGAATGATGAATGATGAATCAGGAATGATGAATGATGAATCAGGAATCAGGAATGATGAATCAGGAATGATGAATGATGAATCAGGAATGATGAATCAGGAATGATGAATCAGGAATGATGAATCAGGAATCAGGAATCAGGAATGATGAATCAGGAATCAGGAATGATGAATCAGGAATGATGATTCAGGAATGATGAATCAGGAATGATGAATGATGAATCAGGAATGATGAATCAGGAATCAGGAATGATGAATGATGAATCAGGAATGATGAATCAGGAATGATGAATCAGGAATCAGGAATGATGAATGATGAATCAGAAATCAGCAATGATGAATCAGGAATGATGAATGATGAATCAGGAATGATGAATGATGAATCAGGAATGATGAATCAGGAATGATGAATCAGGAATCAGGAATGATGAATGATGAATGATGAATCAGGAATGATGAATCAGGAATGATGAATCAGGAATGATGAATCAGGAATCAGGAATCAGGAATGATGAATCAGGAATGATGAATGACGAATAGGAATGATGAATGATGAATCAGGAATCAGGAATGATGAATCAGGAATCAGGAATCAGGAATGATGAATCAGGAATGATGAATGATGAATCAGGAATGTGGAATCAGGAATGATGAATCAGGAATGATGAATCAGGAATCAGCAATGATGATTCAGGAATGATGAATGATGAATCAGGAATGATGAATCAGGAATCAGGAATGATGAATGATGAATGATGAATGAGGAATCAGCAATGATGAATCAGGAATCAGGAATGATGAATCAGGAATGATGAATCAGGAATCAGGAATCAGGAGTGATCAATCAGGAATCAGGAATGATGAATCAGGAATCAGGAATGATGAATCAGGAATGAGGAATGATCAATCAGGAAAGAGGGATGATCAATTAGGAATCAGGAATGATGAATCAGGAATGAGGATTGATGAATCAGGAATGAGGAATGATGAATCAAGAATCAGGAATGATGAATTAGGAATAAGGAATGATGAATCAGGAATGATGAATGATGAGTCAGTAATCAGGAATGATGAATCAGGAATGATGAATCAGGAATCAGGAATGATGAATCAGGAATCAGGAATGATGATTCAGGAATGATGAATCAGGAATGATGAATGATGAATCAGGAATGATGAATCAGGAATCAGGAATGATGAATGATGAATCAGGAATGATGAATCAGGAATCAGGAATGATGAATGATGAATCAGAAATCAGCAATGATGAATCAGGAATCACGAATGATGAATCAGGAATGATGAATGATGAATCAGGAATGATGAATCAGGAATGATGAATCAGGAATCAGGAATGATGAATGATGAATGATGAATCAGGAATGATGTATCACGAATGATGAATCAGGAATCAGGAATCAGGAATGATGAATCAGGAATGATGAATCAGAAATGATGAATCAGGAATGATGAATGACGAATCAGGAATGATGAATGATGAATCAGGAATGATGAATGATGAATCACGAATCAGGAATGATGAATCAGGAATGATGAATGATGAATCAGGAATGATGAATCAGGAATGATGAATCAGGAATGATGAATCAGGAATCAGGAATGATGAATCAGGAATCAGGAATGATGAATCAGGAATCATGAATGATGAATCAGGAATCAGGAATGATGAATCAGGAATGATGAATCAGGAATCAGGAATCAGCAATGATGAATCAGGAATGATGAATGATGAATCAGGAATAATGAATCAGGAATGATGAATCAGGAATCAGGAATCAGGAATGATGAATCAGGAATCAGGAATCAGGAATGATGAATCAGGAATAAGGAATGATGAATCAGGAATGATGAATGATGAATCAGGAATGATGAATCAGGAATGATGAATCAGGAATCAGGAATCAAGAATGATGAATCAGGAATGATGAATGACGAATCAGGAATGATGAATGATGAATCAGGAATCAGTAATGATGAATCAGGAATAAGGAATCAGGAATGATGAATCAGGAATGATGAATGATGAATCAGGAATGATGAATCAGGAATCAGGAATCAGGAATGATGAATCAGGAATGTAGAATGATGAATCAGGAATAATGAATCAGGAATGATGAATCAGGAATCAGGAATCAGGAATGATGAATGATGAATCAGAAATCAGCAATGATGAATCAGGAATCACGAATGATGAATCAGGAATGATGAATGATGAATCAGGAATGATGAATCAGGAATGATGAATCAGGAATCAGGAATGATGAATGATGAATGATGAATCAGGAATGATGTATCACGAATGATGAATCAGGAATCAGGAATCAGGAATGATGAATCAGGAATGATGAATGATGAATCAGGAATGATGAATGATGAATCAGGAATCAGGAATGATGAATCAGGAATGATGAATGATGAATCAGGAATGATGAATCAGGAATGATGAATCAGGAATCAGGAATCAGGAATCAGGAATCAGGAATGATGAATCAGGAATGATGAATCACGAATCAGGCATGATGAATGATGAATCAGGAATCAGGAATGATGAATCAGGAATAAGGAATCAGGAATGTTGAATCAGGAATAAGGAATGATGAATCAGGAATGAGGAATGATGAATCAGGAATGAGGAATCAGGAATGATGAATCAGGAATGATGAATCAGGAATCAGCAATGATGAATCAGGAATGATGAATGATGAATCAGGAATGATGAATCAGGAATCAGGAATGATGAATGATGAATCAGGAATCAGGAATGATGAATCAGGAATGATGAATCAGGAATCATGAATCAGGAATGATGAATCAGGAATGATGAATCAGGAATCAGCAATGATGATTCAGGAATGATGAATGATGAATCAGGAATGATGAATCAGGAATCAGGAATCAGGAATCAGGAGTGATCAATCAGGAATCAGGAATGATGAATCAGGAATCAGGAATGATGAATCAGGAATGAGGAATGATCAATCAGGAAAGAGGGATGATCAATCAGGAATCAGGAATGATGAATCAGGAATGAGGATTGATGAATCAGGAATGAGGAATGATGAATCAGGAATCAGGAATGATGAATCAGGAATCAGGAATGATGAATCAGGAAAGAGGAATGATGAATCAGGAATCAGGAATGATGAATGATGAATCAGGAATGATGAATCAGGAATCAGGAATGATGAATCAGAAATCAGGAATGATGAATCAGGAATCAGGAATGATGAATCAGGAATCAGGAATCAGGAATGATGAATCAGGAATGATGAATGATGAATCAGGAATAATGAATCAGGAATGATGAATCAGGAATGATGAATCAGGAATCAAGAATCAGGAATGATGAATCAGGAATAAGGAATGATGAATCAGGAATGATGAATCAGGAATGATGAATCAGGAATCAAGAATCAGGAATGATGAATCAGGAATAAGGAATGATGAATCAGGAATGATGAATGATGAGTCAGTAATCAGGAATGATGAATCAGGAATGATGAATCAGGAATCAGGAATGATGAATCAGGAATCAGGAATGATGATTCAGGAATGCTGAATCAGGAATCAGGAATGATGAATGATGAATCAGGAATGATGAATCAGGAATCAGGAATGATGAATGATGAATCAGGAATGATGAATCAGGAATCAGGAATGATGAATGATGAATCAGAAATCAGCAATGATGAATCAGGAATCACGAATGATTAATCAGGAATGATGAATGATGAATCATGAATGATGAATCAGGAATGATGAATGATGAATCAGGAATCAGGAATCAGGAATGATGAATCAGGAATGATGAATGATGAATCAGGAATAATGAATCAGGAATGATGAATCAGGAATCAGGAATCAGGAATGATGAATCAGGAATCAGGAATCAGGAATGATGAATCAGGAATCAGGAATCAGGAATGATGAATCAGGAATAAGGAATGATGAATCAGGAATCAGGAATGATGAATCAGGAATGATGAATCAGGAATGATGAATCAGGAATCAGGAATCAGGAATGATGAATCAGGAATGATGAATGACGAATCAGGAATGATGAATGATGAATCAGGAATCAGGAATGATGAATCAGGAATAAGGAATCAGGAATGATGAATGAGGAATAAGGAATGATGAATCAGGAATGATGAATGATGAATCAGGAATGATGAATCAGGAATCAGGAATCAGGAATGATGAATCAGGAATCAGGAATCAGGAATGATGAATCAGGAATCAGGAATCAGGAATGATGAATCAGGAATAAGGAATGATGAATCAGGAATCAGGAATGATGAATCAGGAATGATGAATCAGGAATGATGAATCAGGAATCAGGAATCAGGAATGATGAATCAGGAATGATGAATGACGAATCAGGAATGATGAATGATGAATCAGGAATCAGGAATGATGAATCAGGAATAAGGAATCAGGAATGATGAATGAGGAATAAGGAATGATGAATCAGGAATGATGAATGATGAATCAGGAATCAGGAATCAGCAATGATGAATCAGGAATGATGAATGATGAATCAGGAATGATGAATCAGGAATCAGGAATGGTGAATGATGAATGATGAATCAGGAATCAGCAATGATGAATCAGGAATCAGGAATGATGATTCAGGAATGATGAATCAGGAATCAGGAATCAGGAATCAGGAGTGATGAATCAGGAATCAGGAATGATGAATCAGGAATCAGGAATGATGAATCAGGAATGATGAATCAGGAATGAGGAATGATCAATCAGGAAAGAGAAATGATCAATGAGGAATCAGGAATGATGAATCAGGAATAAGGAATGATGAATGATGAGTCAGTAATCAGGAATGATGAATCAGGAATGATGAATCAGGAATGATGAATCAGGAATCAGGAATGATGAATCAGGAATGATGATTCAGGAATGATGAATCAGGAATGATGAATGATGAATCAGGAATGATGAATCAGGAATCAGGAATGATGAATGATGAATCAGGAATGATGAATCAGGAATCAGGAATGATGAATGATGAATCAGAAATCAGCAATGATGAATCAGGAATCAGGAATGATGAATCAGGAATGATGAATCAGGAATGATGAATGATGAATCAGGAATGATGAATCAGGAATGATGAATCAGGAATCAGGAATGATGAATGATGAATGATGAATCAGGAATGATGAATCAGGAATGATGAATCAGGAATCAGGAATCAGGAATGATGAATCAGGAATGATGAATCAGGAATGATGAATCAGGAATGATGAATGACGAACCAGGAATGATGAATGATGAATCAGGAATGATGAATGATGAATCAGGAATCAGGAATGATGAATCAGGAATGATGAATCAGGAATGATGAATGATGAATCAGGAATAATGAATCAGGAATGATGAATCAGGAATCAGGAATCAGGAATGATGAATCAGGAATCAGGAATCAGGAATGATGAATCAGGAATAAGGAATGATGAATCAGGAATGATGAATGATGAGTCAGTAATCAGGAATGATGAATCAGGAATGATGAATCAGGAATGATGAATCAGGAATCAGGAATCAGGAATGATGAATCAGGAATGATGAATCAGGAATGATGAATGACGAACCAGGAATGATGAATGATGAATCAGGAATGATGAATGATGAATCAGGAATCAGGAATGATGAATCAGGAATGATGAATGATGAATCAGGAATGATGAATCAGGAATCATGAATCAGGAATGATGAATCAGGAATCAGGAATCAGGAATGATGAATCAGGAATCAGGAATCATGAATCAGGAATCAGGAATGATGAATCATGAAAGAGGATTGATGAATCAGGAATCAGGAATGTTGAATCATGAATCAGGAATGATGAATCAGGAATCAGGAATGATGAATCAGGAATCAGGAATGATGAATCAGGAATCAGGAATGATGAATCAGGAATCAGGAATGATGTATCAGGAATGATGAATCAGGAATCAGGAATCAGGAATGATGAATCAGGAATGATGAATGATGAATCAGGAATAATGAATCAGGAATGATGAATCAGGAATCAGGAATCAGGAATGATGAATCAGGAATCAGGAATCAGGAATGATGAATCAGGAATAAGGAATGATGAATCAGGAATGATGAATGATGAATCAGGAATGATAAATCAGGAATGATGAATCAGGAATCAGGAATCAGGAATGATGAATCAGGAATGATGAATGACGAATCAGGAATGATGAATCAGGAATCAGGAATCAGGAATGATGAATCAGGAATGATGAATGATGAATCAGGAATAATGAATCAGGAATGATGAATCAGGAATCAGGAATCAGGAATGATGAATCAGGAATGATGAATGATGAATCAGGAATAATGAATCAGGAATGATGAATCAGGAATCAGGAATCAGGAATGATGAATGATGAATCAGAAATCAGCAATGATGAATCAGGAATCACGAATGATGAATCAGGAATCACGAATGATGAATCAGGAATGATGAATGATGAATCAGGAATGATGAATCAGGAATGATGAATCAGGAATCAGGAATGATGAATCAGGAATGATGAATGATGAATCAGGAATGATGAATCAGGAATGATGAATCAGGAATCAGGAATCAGGAATCAGGAATCAGGAATGATGAATCAGGAATGATGAATGACGAATCAGGCATGATGAATGATGAATCAGGAATCAGGAATGATGAATCAGGAATAAGGAATCAGGAATGTTGAATCAGGAATAGGGAATGATGAATCAGGAATGACGAATGATGAATCAGGAATGAGGAATCAGGAATGATGAATCAGGAATGATGAATCAGGAATCAGCAATGATGAATCAGGAATGATGAATGATGAATCAGGAATGATGAATCAGGAATCAGGAATGATGAATGATGAATCAGGAATCAGCAATGATGAATCAGGAATCAGGAATGATGAATCAGGAATGATGAATCAGGAATCATGAATCAGGAATCATGAATCAGGAATGATGAATCAAGAATGATGAATCAGGAATGATGAATGATGAATCAGGAATCAGGAATGATGAATCAGGAATCAGGAATGATGAATCAGGAATGATGAATCAGGAATGATGAATCAGGAATCAGGAATCAGGAATGATGAATCAGGAATCAGGAATGATGAATCAGGAATCAGGAATGATGAATCATGAAAGAGGATTGATGAATCAGGAATCAGGAATGTTGAATCATGAATCAGGAATGATGAATCAGGAATCAGGAATGATGAATCAGGAATCAGGAATGATGAATCAGGAATCATGAATGACGAATCAGGAATCAGGAATGATGAATCAGGAATCATGAATCAGGAATCAGGAATCAGGAATGATGAATCAGGAATGATGAATGATGAATCAGGAATAATGAATCAGGAATGATGAATCAGGAATCAGGAATCAGGAATGATGAATCAGGAATCAGGAATCAGGAATCAGGAATCAGGAATCAGGAATGATGAATCAGGAATAAGGAATGATGAATCAGGAATGATGAATCAGGAATGATGAATCAGGAATCAGGAATCAGGAATGATGAATCAGGAATGATGAATGACGAATCAGGAATGATGAATGATGAATCAGGAATCAGGAATGATGAATCAGGAATAAGGAATCAGGAATGATGAATGAGGAATAAGGAATGATGAATCAGGAATGATAAATGATGAATCAGGAATGTGGAATCAGGAATGATGAATCAGGAATGATGAATCAGGAATCAGCAATGATGATTCAGGAATGATGAATGATGAATCAGGAATGATGAATCAGGAATCAGGAATGATGAATGATGAATGATGAATCAGGAATCAGCAATGATGAATCAGGAATCAGGAATGATGAATCAGGAATGATGAATCAGGAATCAGGAATCAGGAATCAGGAGTGATCAATCAGGAATCAGGAATGATGAATCAGGAATCAGGAATGATGAATCAGGAATGAGGAATGATCAATCAGGAAAGAGGGATGATCAATCAGGAATGAGGATTGATGAATCAGGAATGAGGATTGATGAATCAGGAATGAGGAATGATGAATCAGGAATCAGGAATGATGAATCAGGAATCAGGAATGATGAATCAGGAAAGAGGAATGATGAATCAGGAATCAGGAATGATGAATGATGAATCAGGAATGATGAATCAGGAATCAGGAATGATGAATCAGGAATCAGGAATGATGAATCAGGAATCAGGAATGATGAATCAGGAATCAGGAATCAGGAATGATGAATCAGGAATGATGAATGATGAATCAGGAATAATGAATCAGGAATGATGAATCAGGAATGATGAATCAGGAATCAAGAATGAGGAATGATGAATCAGGAATCAGGAATGATGAATCAGGAATGATGAATCAGAAATGATGAATCAGGAATGATGAATGACGAATCAGGAATGATGAATGATGAATCAGGAATGATGAATGATGAATCACGAATCAGGAATGATGAATCAGGAATGATGAATGATGAATCAGGAATGATGAATCAGGAATGATGAATCAGGAATGATGAATCAGGAATCAGGAATGATGAATCAGGAATCAGGAATGATGAATCAGGAATCATGAATGATGAATCAGGAATCAGGAATGATGAATCAGGAATGATGAATCAGGAATCAGGAATCAGCAATGATGAATCAGGAATGATGAATGATGAATCAGGAATAATGAATCAGGAATGATGAATCAGGAATCAGGAATCAGGAATGATGAATCAGGAATCAGGAATCAGGAATGATGAATCAGGAATAAGGAATGATGAATCAGGAATGATGAATGATGAATCAGGAATGATGAATCAGGAATGATGAATCAGGAATCAGGAATCAAGAATGATGAATCAGGAATGATGAATGACGAATCAGGAATGATGAATGACGAATCAGGAATGATGAATGATGAATCAGGAATCAGTAATGATGAATCAGGAATAAGGAATCAGGAATGATGAATCAGGAATGATGAATGATGAATCAGGAATGATGAATCAGGAATCAGGAATCAGGAATGATGAATCAGGAATGATGAATGATGAATCAGGAATAATGAATCAGGAATGATGAATCAGGAATCAGGAAACAGGAATGATGAATCAGGAATCAGGAATCAGGAATGATGAATCAGGAATCAGGAATCAGGAATGATGAATCAGGAATAAGGAATGATGAATCAGGAATCAGGAATGATGAATCAGGAATGATGAATCAGGAATGATGAATCAGGAATCAGGAATGATGAATGATGAATGATGAATCAGGAATGATGTATCACGAATGATGAATCAGGAATCAGGAATCAGGAATGATGAATCAGGAATGATGAATCAGAAATGATGAATCAGGAATGATGAATGACGAATCAGGAATGATGAATGATGAATCAGGAATGATGAATGATGAATCACGAATCAGGAATGATGAATCAGGAATGATGAATGATGAATCAGGAATGATGAATCAGGAATGATGAATCAGGAATGATGAATCAGGAATCAGGAATGATGAATCAGGAATCAGGAATGATGAATCAGGAATCAGGAATGATGAATGATGAATCAGGAATGATGAATCAGGAATGATGAATCAGGAATGATGAATCAGGAATGATGAATGACGAACCAGGAATGATGAATGATGAATCAGGAATGATGAATGATGAATCAGGAATCAGGAATGATGAATCAGGAATGATGAATCAGGAATGATGAATCAGGAATCAGGAATCAGGAATGATGAATCATGAAAGAGGATTGATGAATCAGGAATCAGGAATGATGAATCAGGAATCAGGAATCAGGAATGATGAATCAGGAATAAGGAATGATGAATCAGGAATGATGAATGACGAATCAGGAATGATGAATGATGAATCAGGAATCAGGAATGATGAATCAGGAATAAGGAATCAGGAATGATGAATAAGGAATGATGAATCAGGAATGATGAATGATGAATCAGGAAAGAGGAATCAGGAATGATGAATCAGGAATGATGAATCAGGAATCAGCAATGATGAATCAGGAATGATGAATGATGAATCAGGAATGATGAATCAGGAATCAGGAATGATGAATGATGAATCAGGAATCAGCAATGATGAATCAGGAATCAGGAATGATGAATCAGGAATCAGGAATGATGAATCAGGAATAAGGAATCAGGAATGATGAATCAGGAATGATGAATCAAGAATGATGAATCAGGAATGATGAATGACGAATCAGGAATGATGAATGATGAATCAGGAATGATGAATGATGAATCAGGAATCAGGAATGATGAATCAGGAATGATGAATGATGAATCAGGAATGATGAATCAGGAATCAGGAATCAGGAATCAGGAATCAGGAATGATGAATCAGGAATGATGAATGACGAATCAGGCATGATGAATGATGAATCAGGAATCAGGAATGATGAATCAGGAATAAGGAATCAGGAATGTTGAATCAGGAATAAGGAATGATGAATCAGGAATGACGAATGATGAATCAGGAATGAGGAATCAGGAATGATGAATCAGGAATGATGAATCAGGAATCAGCAATGATGAATCAGGAATGATGAATGATGAATCAGGAATGATGAATCAGGAATCAGGAATGATGAATGATGAATCAGGAATCAGCAATGATGAATCAGGAATCAGGAATGATGAATCAGGAATGATGAATCAGGAATCATGAATCAGGAATGATGAATCAGGAATGATGAATCAGGAATGATGAATGACGAATCAGGAATGATGAATGATGAATCAGGAATGATGAATCAGGAATCAGGAATGATGAATCAGGAATGATGAATGATGAATCAGGAATGATGAATCAGGAATGATGAATCAGGAATCAGGAATCAGGAATGATCAATCAGGAATCAGGAATGATGAATCAGGAATCAGGAATGATGAATCATGAAAGAGGATTGATGAATCAGGAATCAGGAATGTTGAATCATGAATCAGGAATGATGAATCAGGAATCAGGAATGATGAATCAGGAATCAGGAATGATGAATCAGGAATCATGAATGATGAATCAGGAATCAGGAATGATGAATCAGGAATGATGAATCAGGAATCAGGAATCAGGAATGATGAATCAGGAATGATGAATCAGGAATGATGAATGATGAATCAGGAATAATGAATCAGGAATGATGAATCAGGAATCAGGAATCAGGAATCAGGAATGATGAATCAGGAATCAGGAATCAGGAATCAGGAATCAGGAATCAGGAATGATGAATCAGGAATAAGGAATGATGAATCAGGAATGATGAATCAGGAATGATGAATCAGGAATCAGGAATCAGGAATGATGAATCAGGAATGATGAATGACGAATCAGGAATGATGAATGATGAATGAGGAATAAGGAATGATGAATCAGGAATGATAAATGATGAATCAGGAATGTGGAATCAGGAATGATGAATCAGGAATGATGAATCAGGAATCAGCAATGATGATTCAGGAATGATGAATGATGAATCAGGAATGATGAATCAGGAATCAGGAATGATGAATGATGAATGATGAATCAGGAATCAGCAATGATGAATCAGGAATCAGGAATGATGAATCAGGAATGATGAATCAGGAATCAGGAATCAGGAGTGATCAATCAGGAATCAGGAATGATGAATCAGGAATCAGGAATGATGAATCAGGAATGAGGAATGATCAATCAGGAAAGAGGGATGATCAATCAGGAATCAGGAATGATGAATCAGGAATGAGGATTGATGAATCAGGAATGAGGAATGATGAATCAGGAATCAGGAATGATGAATCAGGAATCAGGAATGATGAATCAGGAATCAGGAATGATGAATGATGAATCAGGAATGATGAATCAGGAATGATGAATCAGGAATCAGGAATGATGAATCAGGAATCAGGAATGATGAATCAGGAATGATGAATCAAGAATGATGAATCAGGAATGATGAATGACGAATCAGGAATGATGAATGATGAATCAGAAATGATGAATGATGAATCAGGAATCAGGAATGATGAATCAGGAATGATGAATGATGAATCAGGAATGATGAATCAGGAATGATGAATCAGGAATCAGGAATCAGGAATCAGGAATCAGGAATGATGAATCAGGAATGATGAATGACGAATCAGGCATGATGAATGATGAATCAGGAATCAGGAATGATGAATCAGGAATAAGGAATCAGGAATGTTGAATCAGGAATAAGGAATGATGAATCAGGAATGACGAATGATGAATCAGGAATGAGGAATCAGGAATGATGAATCAGGAATGATGAATCAGGAATCAGCAATGATGAATCAGGAATGATGAATGATGAATCAGGAATGATGAATCAGGAATCAGGAATGATGAATGATGAATCATGAAAGAGGATTGATGAATCAGGAATCAGGAATGATGAATCAGGAATGATGAATCAGGAATCATGAATCAGGAATGATGAATCAGGAATGATGAATCAGGAATGATGAATGACGAATCAGGAATGATGAATGATGAATCAGGAATGATGAATCAGGAATCAGGAATGATGAATCAGGAATGATGAATGATGAATCAGGAATGATGAATCAGGAATGATGAATCAGGAATCAGGAATCAGGAATGATGAATCAGGAATCAGGAATGATGAATCAGGAATCAGGAATGATGAATCATGAAAGAGGATTGATGAATCAGGAATCAGGAATGTTGAATCATGAATCAGGAATGATGAATCAGGAATCAGGAATGATGAATCAGGAATCAGGAATGATGAATCAGGAATCATGAATGATGAATCAGGAATCAGGAATGATGAATCAGGAATGATGAATCAGGAATCAGGAATGATGAATCAGGAATGATGAATGATGAATCAGGAATAATGAATCAGGAATGATGAATCAGGAATCAGGAATCAGGAATGATGAATCAGGAATCAGGAATCAGGAATCAGGAATCAGGAATCAGGAATGATGAATCAGGAATAAGGAATGATGAATCAGGAATGATGAATCAGGAATGATGTATCAGGAATCAGGAATCAGGAATGATGAATCAGGAATGATGAATGACGAATCAGGAATGATAAATGATGAATCAGGAATCAGGAATGATGAATCAGGAATAAGGAATCAGGAATGATGAATGAGGAATAAGGAATGATGAATCAGGAATGATAAATGATGAATCAGGAATGTGGAATCAGGAATGATGAATCAGGAATGATGAATCAGGAATCAGCAATGATGATTCAGGAATGATGAATGATGAATCAGGAATGATGAATCAGGAATCAGGAATGATGAATGATGAATGATGAATCAGGAATCAGCAATGATGAATCAGGAATCAGGAATGATGAATCAGGAATGATGAATCAGGAATCAGGAATCAGGAGTGATCAATCAGGAATCAGGAATGATGAATCAGGAATCAGGAATGATGAATCAGGAATGAGGAATGATCAATCAGGAAAGAGGGATGATCAATCAGGAATCAGGAATGATGAATCAGGAATGAGGATTGATGAATCAGGAATGAGGAATGATGAATCAAGAATCAGGAATGATGAATCAGGAATAAGGAATGATGAATCAGGAATGATGAATGATGAGTCAGTAATCAGGAATGATGAATCAGGAATGATGAATCAGGAATCAGGAATGATGAATCAGGAATCAGGAATGATGATTCAGGAATGATGAATCAGGAATGATGAATGATGAATCAGGAATGATGAATCAGGAATCAGGAATGATGAATGATGAATCAGGAATGATGAATCAGGAATCAGGAATGATGAATGATGAATCAGAAATCAGCAATGATGAATCAGGAATCACGAATGATGAATCAGGAATGATGAATGATGAATCAGGAATGATAAATGATGAATCAGGAATGTGGAATCAGGAATGATGAATCAGGAATGATGAATCAGGAATCAGCAATGATGATTCAGGAATGATGAATGATGAATCAGGAATGATGAATCAGGAATCAGGAATGATGAATGATGAATGATGAATCAGGAATCAGCAATGATGAATCAGGAATCAGGAATGATGAATGAGGAATAAGGAATGATGAATCAGGAATGATAAATGATGAATCAGGAATGTGGAATCAGGAATGATGAATCAGGAATGATGAATCAGGAATCAGCAATGATGATTCAGGAATGATGAATGATGAATCAGGAATGATGAATCAGGAATCAGGAATGATGAATGATGAATGATGAATCAGGAATCAGCAATGATGAATCAGGAATCAGGAATGATGAATCAGGAATGATGAATCAGGAATCAGGAATCAGGAATCAGGAGTGATCAATCAGGAATCAGGAATGATGAATCAGGAATCAGGAATGATGAATCAGGAATGAGGAATGATCAATCAGGAAAGAGGGATGATCAATCAGGAATGAGGATTGATGAATCAGGAATGAGGATTGATGAATCAGGAATGAGGAATGATGAATCAGGAATCAGGAATGATGAATCAGGAATCAGGAATGATGAATCAGGAAAGAGGAATGATGAATCAGGAATCAGGAATGATGAATGATGAATCAGGAATGATGAATCAGGAATCAGGAATGATGAATCAGGAATCAGGAATGATGAATCAGGAATCAGGAATGATGAATCAGGAATCAGGAATCAGGAATGATGAATCAGGAATGATGAATGATGAATCAGGAATAATGAATCAGGAATGATGAATCAGGAATGATGAATCAGGAATCAAGAATCAGGAATGATGAATCAGGAATCAGGAATGATGAATCAGGAATGATGAATCAGAAATGATGAATCAGGAATGATGAATGACGAATCAGGAATGATGAATGATGAATCAGGAATGATGAATGATGAATCACGAATCAGGAATGATGAATCAGGAATGATGAATGATGAATCAGGAATGATGAATCAGGAATGATGAATCAGGAATGATGAATCAGGAATCAGGAATGATGAATCAGGAATCAGGAATGATGAATCAGGAATCATGAATGATGAATCAGGAATCAGGAATGATGAATCAGGAATGATGAATCAGGAATCAGGAATCAGCAATGATGAATCAGGAATGATGAATGATGAATCAGGAATAATGAATCAGGAATGATGAATCAGGAATCAGGAATCAGGAATGATGAATCAGGAATCAGGAATCAGGAATGATGAATCAGGAATAAGGAATGATGAATCAGGAATGATGAATGATGAATCAGGAATGATGAATCAGGAATGATGAATCAGGAATCAGGAATCAAGAATGATGAATCAGGAATGATGAATGACGAATCAGGAATGATGAATGACGAATCAGGAATGATGAATGATGAATCAGGAATCAGTAATGATGAATCAGGAATAAGGAATCAGGAATGATGAATCAGGAATGATGAATGATGAATCAGGAATGATGAATCAGGAATCAGGAATCAGGAATGATGAATCAGGAATGATGAATGATGAATCAGGAATAATGAATCAGGAATGATGAATCAGGAATCAGGAATCAGGAATGATGAATCAGGAATCAGGAATCAGGAATGATGAATCAGGAATCAGGAATCAGGAATGATGAATCAGGAATAAGGAATGATGAATCAGGAATCAGGAATGATGAATCAGGAATGATGAATCAGGAATGATGAATCAGGAATCAGGAATCAGGAATGATGAATCAGGAATGATGAATGACGAATCAGGAATGATGAATGATGAATCAGGAATCAGGAATGATGAATCAGGAATAAGGAATCAGGAATGATGAATGAGGAATAAGGAATGATGAATCAGGAATGATGAATGATGAATCAGGAATGATGAATCAGGAATCAGGAATGATGAATGATGAATGATGAATCAGGAATGATGTATCACGAATGATGAATCAGGAATCAGGAATCAGGAATGATGAATCAGGAATGATGAATCAGAAATGATGAATCAGGAATGATGAATGACGAATCAGGAATGATGAATGATGAATCAGGAATGATGAATGATGAATCACGAATCAGGAATGATGAATAAGGAATGATGAATGATGAATCAGGAATGATGAATCAGGAATGATGAATCAGGAATGATGAATCAGGAATCAGGAATGATGAATCAGGAATCAGGAATGATGAATCAGGAATCAGGAATGATGAATGATGAATCAGGAATGATGAATCAGGAATGATGAATCAGGAATGATGAATCAGGAATGATGAATCAGGAATCAGGAATCAGGAATGATGAATCAGGAATGATGAATGATGAATCAGGAATGATGAATGATGAATCAGGAATCAGGAATGATGAATCAGGAATGATGAATCAGGAATGATGAATCAGGATTCAGGAATCAGGAATGATGAATCATGAAAGAGGATTGATGAATCAGGAATCAGGAATGATGAATCAGGAATCAGGAATCAGGAATGATGAATCAGGAATAAGGAATGATGAATCAGGAATGATGAATGACGAATCAGGAATGATGAATGATGAATCAGGAATCAGGAATGATGAATCAGGAATAAGGAATCAGGAATGATGAATAAGGAATGATGAATCAGGAATGATGAATGATGAATCAGGAAAGAGGAATCAGGAATGATGAATCAGGAATGATGAATCAGGAATCAGCAATGATGAATCAGGAATGATGAATGATGAATCAGGAATGATGAATCAGGAATCAGGAATGATGAATGATGAATCAGGAATCAGCAATGATGAATCAGGAATCAGGAATGATGAATCAGGAATCAGGAATGATGAATCAGGAATAAGGAATCAGGAATGATGAATCAGGAATGATGAATCAAGAATGATGAATCAGGAATGATGAATGACGAATCAGGAATGATGAATGATGAATCAGAAATGATGAATGATGAATCAGGAATCAGGAATGATGAATCAGGAATGATGAATGATGAATCAGGAATGATGAATCAGGAATCAGGAATCAGGAATCAGGAATCAGGAATGATGAATCAGGAATGATGAATGACGAATCAGGCATGATGAATGATGAATCAGGAATCAGGAATGATGAATCAGGAATAAGGAATCAGGAATGTTGAATCAGGAATAAGGAATGATGAATCAGGAATGACGAATGATGAATCAGGAATGAGGAATCAGGAATGATGAATCAGGAATGATGAATCAGGAATCAGCAATGATGAATCAGGAATGATGAATGATGAATCAGGAATGATGAATCAGGAATCAGGAATGATGAATGATGAATCAGGAATCAGCAATGATGAATCAGGAATCAGGAATGATGAATCAGGAATGATGAATCAGGAATCATGAATCAGGAATGATGAATCAGGAATGATGAATCAGGAATGATGAATGACGAATCAGGAATGATGAATGATGAATCAGGAATGATGAATCAGGAATCAGGAATGATGAATCAGGAATGATGAATGATGAATCAGGAATGATGAATCAGGAATGATGAATCAGGAATCAGGAATCAGGAATGATCAATCAGGAATCAGGAATGATGAATCAGGAATCAGGAATGATGAATCATGAAAGAGGATTGATGAATCAGGAATCAGGAATGTTGAATCATGAATCAGGAATGATGAATCAGGAATCAGGAATGATGAATCAGGAATCAGGAATGATGAATCAGGAATCATGAATGATGAATCAGGAATCAGGAATGATGAATCAGGAATGATGAATCAGGAATCAGGAATCAGGAATGATGAATCAGGAATGATGAATCAGGAATGATGAATGATGAATCAGGAATAATGAATCAGGAATGATGAATCAGGAATCAGGAATCAGGAATCAGGAATGATGAATCAGGAATCAGGAATCAGGAATCAGGAATCAGGAATCAGGAATGATGAATCAGGAATAAGGAATGATGAATCAGGAATGATGAATCAGGAATGATGAATCAGGAATCAGGAATCAGGAATGATGAATCAGGAATGATGAATGACGAATCAGGAATGATGAATGATGAATGAGGAATAAGGAATGATGAATCAGGAATGATAAATGATGAATCAGGAATGTGGAATCAGGAATGATGAATCAGGAATGATGAATCAGGAATCAGCAATGATGATTCAGGAATGATGAATGATGAATCAGGAATGATGAATCAGGAATCAGGAATGATGAATGATGAATGATGAATCAGGAATCAGCAATGATGAATCAGGAATCAGGAATGATGAATCAGGAATGATGAATCAGGAATCAGGAATCAGGAGTGATCAATCAGGAATCAGGAATGATGAATCAGGAATCAGGAATGATGAATCAGGAATGAGGAATGATCAATCAGGAAAGAGGGATGATCAATCAGGAATCAGGAATGATGAATCAGGAATGAGGATTGATGAATCAGGAATGAGGAATGATGAATCAGGAATCAGGAATGATGAATCAGGAATCAGGAATGATGAATCAGGAATCAGGAATGATGAATGATGAATCAGGAATGATGAATCAGGAATCAGGAATGATGAATCAGGAATCAGGAATGATGAATCAGGAATGATGAATCAAGAATGATGAATCAGGAATGATGAATGACGAATCAGGAATGATGAATGATGAATCAGGAATGATGAATGATGAATCAGGAATCAGGAATGATGAATCAGGAATGATGAATGATGAATCAGGAATGATGAATCAGGAATGATGAATCAGGAATCAGGAATCAGGAATCAGGAATCAGGAATGATGAATCAGGAATGATGAATGACGAATCAGGCATGATGAATGATGAATCAGGAATCAGGAATGATGAATCAGGAATAAGGAATCAGGAATGTTGAATCAGGAATAAGGAATGATGAATCAGGAATGACGAATGATGAATCAGGAATGAGGAATCAGGAATGATGAATCAGGAATGATGAATCAGGAATCAGCAATGATGAATCAGGAATGATGAATGATGAATCAGGAATGATGAATCAGGAATGATGAATCAGGAATCAGGAATGATGAATGATGAATGATGAATCAGGAATCAGCAATGATGAATCAGGAATCAGGAATGATGAATCAGGAATGATGAATCAGGAATCAGGAATCAGGAGTGATCAATCAGGAATCAGGAATGATGAATCAGGAATCAGGAATGATGAATCAGGAATGAGGAATGATCAATCAGGAAAGAGGGATGATCAATCAGGAATCAGGAATGATGAATCAGGAATGAGGATTGATGAATCAGGAATGAGGAATGATGAATCAGGAATCAGGAATGATGAATCAAGAATCAGGAATGATGAATCAGGAATAAGGAATGATGAATCAGGAATGATGAATGATGAGTCAGTAATCAGGAATGATGAATCAGGAATGATGAATCAGGAATCAGGAATGATGAATCAGGAATCAGGAATGATGATTCAGGAATGATGAATCAGGAATGATGAATGATGAATCAGGAATGATGAATCAGGAATCAGGAATGATGAATGATGAATCAGGAATGATGAATCAGGAATCAGGAATGATGAATGATGAATCAGAAATCAGCAATGATGAATCAGGAATCACGAATGATGAATCAGGAATGATGAATGATGAATCAGGAATGATAAATGATGAATCAGGAATGTGGAATCAGGAATGATGAATCAGGAATGATGAATCAGGAATCAGCAATGATGATTCAGGAATGATGAATGATGAATCAGGAATGATGAATCAGGAATCAGGAATGATGAATGATGAATGATGAATCAGGAATCAGCAATGATGAATCAGGAATCAGGAATGATGAATGAGGAATAAGGAATGATGAATCAGGAATGATAAATGATGAATCAGGAATGTGGAATCAGGAATGATGAATCAGGAATGATGAATCAGGAATCAGCAATGATGATTCAGGAATGATGAATGATGAATCAGGAATGATGAATCAGGAATCAGGAATGATGAATGATGAATGATGAATCAGGAATCAGCAATGATGAATCAGGAATCAGGAATGATGAATCAGGAATGATGAATCAGGAATCAGGAATCAGGAATCAGGAGTGATCAATCAGGAATCAGGAATGATGAATCAGGAATCAGGAATGATGAATCAGGAATGAGGAATGATCAATCAGGAAAGAGGGATGATCAATCAGGAATGAGGATTGATGAATCAGGAATGAGGATTGATGAATCAGGAATGAGGAATGATGAATCAGGAATCAGGAATGATGAATCAGGAATCAGGAATGATGAATCAGGAAAGAGGAATGATGAATCAGGAATCAGGAATGATGAATGATGAATCAGGAATGATGAATCAGGAATCAGGAATGATGAATCAGGAATCAGGAATGATGAATCAGGAATCAGGAATGATGAATCAGGAATCAGGAATCAGGAATGATGAATCAGGAATGATGAATGATGAATCAGGAATAATGAATCAGGAATGATGAATCAGGAATGATGAATCAGGAATCAAGAATCAGGAATGATGAATCAGGAATCAGGAATGATGAATCAGGAATGATGAATCAGAAATGATGAATCAGGAATGATGAATGACGAATCAGGAATGATGAATGATGAATCAGGAATGATGAATGATGAATCACGAATCAGGAATGATGAATCAGGAATGATGAATGATGAATCAGGAATGATGAATCAGGAATGATGAATCAGGAATGATGAATCAGGAATCAGGAATGATGAATCAGGAATCAGGAATGATGAATCAGGAATCATGAATGATGAATCAGGAATCAGGAATGATGAATCAGGAATGATGAATCAGGAATCAGGAATCAGCAATGATGAATCAGGAATGATGAATGATGAATCAGGAATAATGAATCAGGAATGATGAATCAGGAATCAGGAATCAGGAATGATGAATCAGGAATCAGGAATCAGGAATGATGAATCAGGAATAAGGAATGATGAATCAGGAATGATGAATGATGAATCAGGAATGATGAATCAGGAATGATGAATCAGGAATCAGGAATCAAGAATGATGAATCAGGAATGATGAATGACGAATCAGGAATGATGAATGACGAATCAGGAATGATGAATGATGAATCAGGAATCAGTAATGATGAATCAGGAATAAGGAATCAGGAATGATGAATCAGGAATGATGAATGATGAATCAGGAATGATGAATCAGGAATCAGGAATCAGGAATGATGAATCAGGAATGATGAATGATGAATCAGGAATAATGAATCAGGAATGATGAATCAGGAATCAGGAATCAGGAATGATGAATCAGGAATCAGGAATCAGGAATGATGAATCAGGAATCAGGAATCAGGAATGATGAATCAGGAATAAGGAATGATGAATCAGGAATCAGGAATGATGAATCAGGAATGATGAATCAGGAATGATGAATCAGGAATCAGGAATCAGGAATGATGAATCAGGAATGATGAATGACGAATCAGGAATGATGAATGATGAATCAGGAATCAGGAATGATGAATCAGGAATAAGGAATCAGGAATGATGAATGAGGAATAAGGAATGATGAATCAGGAATGATGAATGATGAATCAGGAATGATGAATCAGGAATCAGGAATGATGAATGATGAATGATGAATCAGGAATGATGTATCACGAATGATGAATCAGGAATCAGGAATCAGGAATGATGAATCAGGAATGATGAATCAGAAATGATGAATCAGGAATGATGAATGACGAATCAGGAATGATGAATGATGAATCAGGAATGATGAATGATGAATCACGAATCAGGAATGATGAATAAGGAATGATGAATGATGAATCAGGAATGATGAATCAGGAATGATGAATCAGGAATGATGAATCAGGAATCAGGAATGATGAATCAGGAATCAGGAATGATGAATCAGGAATCAGGAATGATGAATGATGAATCAGGAATGATGAATCAGGAATGATGAATCAGGAATGATGAATCAGGAATGATGAATCAGGAATCAGGAATCAGGAATGATGAATCAGGAATGATGAATGATGAATCAGGAATGATGAATGATGAATCAGGAATCAGGAATGATGAATCAGGAATGATGAATCAGGAATGATGAATCAGGATTCAGGAATCAGGAATGATGAATCATGAAAGAGGATTGATGAATCAGGAATCAGGAATGATGAATCAGGAATCAGGAATCAGGAATGATGAATCAGGAATAAGGAATGATGAATCAGGAATGATGAATGACGAATCAGGAATGATGAATGATGAATCAGGAATCAGGAATGATGAATCAGGAATAAGGAATCAGGAATGATGAATAAGGAATGATGAATCAGGAATGATGAATGATGAATCAGGAAAGAGGAATCAGGAATGATGAATCAGGAATGATGAATCAGGAATCAGCAATGATGAATCAGGAATGATGAATGATGAATCAGGAATGATGAATCAGGAATCAGGAATGATGAATGATGAATCAGGAATCAGCAATGATGAATCAGGAATCAGGAATGATGAATCAGGAATCAGGAATGATGAATCAGGAATAAGGAATCAGGAATGATGAATCAGGAATGATGAATCAAGAATGATGAATCAGGAATGATGAATGACGAATCAGGAATGATGAATGATGAATCAGAAATGATGAATGATGAATCAGGAATCAGGAATGATGAATCAGGAATGATGAATGATGAATCAGGAATGATGAATCAGGAATCAGGAATCAGGAATCAGGAATCAGGAATGATGAATCAGGAATGATGAATGACGAATCAGGCATGATGAATGATGAATCAGGAATCAGGAATGATGAATCAGGAATAAGGAATCAGGAATGTTGAATCAGGAATAAGGAATGATGAATCAGGAATGACGAATGATGAATCAGGAATGAGGAATCAGGAATGATGAATCAGGAATGATGAATCAGGAATCAGCAATGATGAATCAGGAATGATGAATGATGAATCAGGAATGATGAATCAGGAATCAGGAATGATGAATGATGAATCAGGAATCAGCAATGATGAATCAGGAATCAGGAATGATGAATCAGGAATGATGAATCAGGAATCATGAATCAGGAATGATGAATCAGGAATGATGAATCAGGAATGATGAATGACGAATCAGGAATGATGAATGATGAATCAGGAATGATGAATCAGGAATCAGGAATGATGAATCAGGAATGATGAATGATGAATCAGGAATGATGAATCAGGAATGATGAATCAGGAATCAGGAATCAGGAATGATCAATCAGGAATCAGGAATGATGAATCAGGAATCAGGAATGATGAATCATGAAAGAGGATTGATGAATCAGGAATCAGGAATGTTGAATCATGAATCAGGAATGATGAATCAGGAATCAGGAATGATGAATCAGGAATCAGGAATGATGAATCAGGAATCATGAATGATGAATCAGGAATCAGGAATGATGAATCAGGAATGATGAATCAGGAATCAGGAATCAGGAATGATGAATCAGGAATGATGAATCAGGAATGATGAATGATGAATCAGGAATAATGAATCAGGAATGATGAATCAGGAATCAGGAATCAGGAATCAGGAATGATGAATCAGGAATCAGGAATCAGGAATCAGGAATCAGGAATCAGGAATGATGAATCAGGAATAAGGAATGATGAATCAGGAATGATGAATCAGGAATGATGAATCAGGAATCAGGAATCAGGAATGATGAATCAGGAATGATGAATGACGAATCAGGAATGATGAATGATGAATGAGGAATAAGGAATGATGAATCAGGAATGATAAATGATGAATCAGGAATGTGGAATCAGGAATGATGAATCAGGAATGATGAATCAGGAATCAGCAATGATGATTCAGGAATGATGAATGATGAATCAGGAATGATGAATCAGGAATCAGGAATGATGAATGATGAATGATGAATCAGGAATCAGCAATGATGAATCAGGAATCAGGAATGATGAATCAGGAATGATGAATCAGGAATCAGGAATCAGGAGTGATCAATCAGGAATCAGGAATGATGAATCAGGAATCAGGAATGATGAATCAGGAATGAGGAATGATCAATCAGGAAAGAGGGATGATCAATCAGGAATCAGGAATGATGAATCAGGAATGAGGATTGATGAATCAGGAATGAGGAATGATGAATCAGGAATCAGGAATGATGAATCAGGAATCAGGAATGATGAATCAGGAATCAGGAATGATGAATGATGAATCAGGAATGATGAATCAGGAATCAGGAATGATGAATCAGGAATCAGGAATGATGAATCAGGAATGATGAATCAAGAATGATGAATCAGGAATGATGAATGACGAATCAGGAATGATGAATGATGAATCAGGAATGATGAATGATGAATCAGGAATCAGGAATGATGAATCAGGAATGATGAATGATGAATCAGGAATGATGAATCAGGAATGATGAATCAGGAATCAGGAATCAGGAATCAGGAATCAGGAATGATGAATCAGGAATGATGAATGACGAATCAGGCATGATGAATGATGAATCAGGAATCAGGAATGATGAATCAGGAATAAGGAATCAGGAATGTTGAATCAGGAATAAGGAATGATGAATCAGGAATGACGAATGATGAATCAGGAATCATGAATGATGATTCAGGAATGATGAATCAGGAATGATGAATGATGAATCAGGAATGATGAATCAGGAATCAGGAATGATGATTCAGGAATGATGAATCAGGAATGATGAATGATGAATCAGGAATGATGAATCAGGAATCAGGAATGATGAATGATGAATCAGGAATGATGAATCAGGAATCAGGAATGATGAATGATGAATCAGAAATCAGCAATGATGAATCAGGAATCACGAATGATGAATCAGGAATGATGAATGATGAATCAGGAATGATGAATCAGGAATGATGAATCAGGAATCAGGAATGATGAATGATGAATGATGAATCAGGAATGATGTATCACGAATGATGAATCAGGAATCAGGAATCAGGAATGATGAATCAGGAATGATGAATCAGAAATGATGAATCAGGAATGATGAATGACGAATCAGGAATGATGAATGATGAATCAGGAATGATGAATGATGAATCACGAATCAGGAATGATGAATCAGGAATGATGAATGATGAATCAGGAATGATGAATCAGGAATGATGAATCAGGAATGATGAATCAGGAATCAGGAATGATGAATCAGGAATCAGGAATGATGAATCAGGAATCATGAATGATGAATCAGGAATCAGGAATGATGAATCAGGAATGATGAATCAGGAATCAGGAATCAGCAATGATGAATCAGGAATGATGAATGATGAATCAGGAATAATGAATCAGGAATGATGAATCAGGAATCAGGAATCAGGAATGATGAATCAGGAATCAGGAATCAGGAATGATGAATCAGGAATAAGGAATGATGAATCAGGAATGATGAATGATGAATCAGGAATGATGAATCAGGAATGATGAATCAGGAATCAGGAATCAAGAATGATGAATCAGGAATGATGAATGACGAATCAGGAATGATGAATGATGAATCAGGAATCAGTAATGATGAATCAGGAATAAGGAATCAGGAATGATGAATCAGGAATGATGAATGATGAATCAGGAATGATGAATCAGGAATCAGGAATCAGGAATGATGAATCAGGAATGATGAATGATGAATCAGGAATAATGAATCAGGAATGATGAATCAGGAATCAGGAATCAGGAATGATGAATGATGAATCAGAAATCAGCAATGATGAATCAGGAATCACGAATGATGAATCAGGAATGATGAATGATGAATCAGGAATGATGAATCAAGAATGATGAATCAGGAATGATGAATGACGAATCAGGAATGATGAATGATGAATCAGAAATGATGAATGATGAATCAGGAATCAGGAATGATGAATCAGGAATCAGGAATGATGAATCAGGAATCAGGAATGATGAATCAGGAATAAGGAATCAGGAATGATGAATCAGGAATGATGAATCAAGAATGATGAATCAGGAATGATGAATGACGAATCAGGAATGATGAATGATGAATCAGAAATGATGAATGATGAATCAGGAATCAGGAATGATGAATCAGGAATGATGAATGATGAATCAGGAATGATGAATCAGGAATCAGGAATCAGGAATCAGGAATCAGGAATGATGAATCAGGAATGATGAATGACGAATCAGGCATGATGAATGATGAATCAGGAATCAGGAATGATGAATCAGGAATAAGGAATCAGGAATGTTGAATCAGGAATAAGGAATGATGAATCAGGAATGACGAATGATGAATCAGGAATGAGGAATCAGGAATGATGAATCAGGAATGATGAATCAGGAATCAGCAATGATGAATCAGGAATGATGAATGATGAATCAGGAATGATGAATCAGGAATCAGGAATGATGAATGATGAATCAGGAATCAGCAATGATGAATCAGGAATCAGGAATGATGAATCAGGAATGATGAATCAGGAATCATGAATCAGGAATGATGAATCAGGAATGATGAATCAGGAATGATGAATGACGAATCAGGAATGATGAATGATGAATCAGGAATGATGAATCAGGAATCAGGAATGATGAATCAGGAATGATGAATGATGAATCAGGAATGATGAATCAGGAATGATGAATCAGGAATCAGGAATCAGGAATGATCAATCAGGAATCAGGAATGATGAATCAGGAATCAGGAATGATGAATCATGAAAGAGGATTGATGAATCAGGAATCAGGAATGTTGAATCATGAATCAGGAATGATGAATCAGGAATCAGGAATGATGAATCAGGAATCAGGAATGATGAATCAGGAATCATGAATGATGAATCAGGAATCAGGAATGATGAATCAGGAATGATGAATCAGGAATCAGGAATCAGGAATGATGAATCAGGAATGATGAATCAGGAATGATGAATGATGAATCAGGAATAATGAATCAGGAATGATGAATCAGGAATCAGGAATCAGGAATCAGGAATGATGAATCAGGAATCAGGAATCAGGAATCAGGAATCAGGAATCAGGAATATGATGAATCAGGAATAAGGAATGATGAATCAGGAATGATGAATCAGGAATGATGAATCAGGAATCAGGAATCAGGAATGATGAATCAGGAATGATGAATGACGAATCAGGAATGATGAATGATGAATGAGGAATAAGGAATGATGAATCAGGAATGATAAATGATGAATCAGGAATGTGGAATCAGGAATGATGAATCAGGAATGATGAATCAGGAATCAGCAATGATGATTCAGGAATGATGAATGATGAATCAGGAATGATGAATCAGGAATCAGGAATGATGAATGATGAATGATGAATCAGGAATCAGCAATGATGAATCAGGAATCAGGAATGATGAATCAGGAATGATGAATCAGGAATCAGGAATCAGGAGTGATCAATCAGGAATCAGGAATGATGAATCAGGAATCAGGAATGATGAATCAGGAATGAGGAATGATCAATCAGGAAAGAGGGATGATCAATCAGGAATCAGGAATGATGAATCAGGAATGAGGATTGATGAATCAGGAATGAGGAATGATGAATCAGGAATCAGGAATGATGAATCAGGAATCAGGAATGATGAATCAGGAATCAGGAATGATGAATGATGAATCAGGAATGATGAATCAGGAATCAGGAATGATGAATCAGGAATCAGGAATGATGAATCAGGAATGATGAATCAAGAATGATGAATCAGGAATGATGAATGACGAATCAGGAATGATGAATGATGAATCAGGAATGATGAATGATGAATCAGGAATCAGGAATGATGAATCAGGAATGATGAATGATGAATCAGGAATGATGAATCAGGAATGATGAATCAGGAATCAGGAATCAGGAATCAGGAATCAGGAATGATGAATCAGGAATGATGAATGACGAATCAGGCATGATGAATGATGAATCAGGAATCAGGAATGATGAATCAGGAATAAGGAATCAGGAATGTTGAATCAGGAATAAGGAATGATGAATCAGGAATGACGAATGATGAATCAGGAATGAGGAATCAGGAATGATGAATCAGGAATGATGAATCAGGAATCAGCAATGATGAATCAGGAATGATGAATGATGAATCAGGAATGATGAATCAGGAATGATGAATCAGGAATCAGGAATGATGAATGATGAATGATGAATCAGGAATCAGCAATGATGAATCAGGAATCAGGAATGATGAATCAGGAATGATGAATCAGGAATCAGGAATCAGGAGTGATCAATCAGGAATCAGGAATGATGAATCAGGAATCAGGAATGATGAATCAGGAATGAGGAATGATCAATCAGGAAAGAGGGATGATCAATCAGGAATCAGGAATGATGAATCAGGAATGAGGATTGATGAATCAGGAATGAGGAATGATGAATCAGGAATCAGGAATGATGAATCAAGAATCAGGAATGATGAATCAGGAATAAGGAATGATGAATCAGGAATGATGAATGATGAGTCAGTAATCAGGAATGATGAATCAGGAATGATGAATCAGGAATCAGGAATGATGAATCAGGAATCAGGAATGATGATTCAGGAATGATGAATCAGGAATGATGAATGATGAATCAGGAATGATGAATCAGGAATCAGGAATGATGAATGATGAATCAGGAATGATGAATCAGGAATCAGGAATGATGAATGATGAATCAGAAATCAGCAATGATGAATCAGGAATCACGAATGATGAATCAGGAATGATGAATGATGAATCAGGAATGATAAATGATGAATCAGGAATGTGGAATCAGGAATGATGAATCAGGAATGATGAATCAGGAATCAGCAATGATGATTCAGGAATGATGAATGATGAATCAGGAATGATGAATCAGGAATCAGGAATGATGAATGATGAATGATGAATCAGGAATCAGCAATGATGAATCAGGAATCAGGAATGATGAATGAGGAATAAGGAATGATGAATCAGGAATGATAAATGATGAATCAGGAATGTGGAATCAGGAATGATGAATCAGGAATGATGAATCAGGAATCAGCAATGATGATTCAGGAATGATGAATGATGAATCAGGAATGATGAATCAGGAATCAGGAATGATGAATGATGAATGATGAATCAGGAATCAGCAATGATGAATCAGGAATCAGGAATGATGAATCAGGAATGATGAATCAGGAATCAGGAATCAGGAATCAGGAGTGATCAATCAGGAATCAGGAATGATGAATCAGGAATCAGGAATGATGAATCAGGAATGAGGAATGATCAATCAGGAAAGAGGGATGATCAATCAGGAATGAGGATTGATGAATCAGGAATGAGGATTGATGAATCAGGAATGAGGAATGATGAATCAGGAATCAGGAATGATGAATCAGGAATCAGGAATGATGAATCAGGAAAGAGGAATGATGAATCAGGAATCAGGAATGATGAATGATGAATCAGGAATGATGAATCAGGAATCAGGAATGATGAATCAGGAATCAGGAATGATGAATCAGGAATCAGGAATGATGAATCAGGAATCAGGAATCAGGAATGATGAATCAGGAATGATGAATGATGAATCAGGAATAATGAATCAGGAATGATGAATCAGGAATGATGAATCAGGAATCAAGAATCAGGAATGATGAATCAGGAATCAGGAATGATGAATCAGGAATGATGAATCAGAAATGATGAATCAGGAATGATGAATGACGAATCAGGAATGATGAATGATGAATCAGGAATGATGAATGATGAATCACGAATCAGGAATGATGAATCAGGAATGATGAATGATGAATCAGGAATGATGAATCAGGAATGATGAATCAGGAATGATGAATCAGGAATCAGGAATGATGAATCAGGAATCAGGAATGATGAATCAGGAATCATGAATGATGAATCAGGAATCAGGAATGATGAATCAGGAATGATGAATCAGGAATCAGGAATCAGCAATGATGAATCAGGAATGATGAATGATGAATCAGGAATAATGAATCAGGAATGATGAATCAGGAATCAGGAATCAGGAATGATGAATCAGGAATCAGGAATCAGGAATGATGAATCAGGAATAAGGAATGATGAATCAGGAATGATGAATGATGAATCAGGAATGATGAATCAGGAATGATGAATCAGGAATCAGGAATCAAGAATGATGAATCAGGAATGATGAATGACGAATCAGGAATGATGAATGACGAATCAGGAATGATGAATGATGAATCAGGAATCAGTAATGATGAATCAGGAATAAGGAATCAGGAATGATGAATCAGGAATGATGAATGATGAATCAGGAATGATGAATCAGGAATCAGGAATCAGGAATGATGAATCAGGAATGATGAATGATGAATCAGGAATAATGAATCAGGAATGATGAATCAGGAATCAGGAATCAGGAATGATGAATCAGGAATCAGGAATCAGGAATGATGAATCAGGAATCAGGAATCAGGAATGATGAATCAGGAATAAGGAATGATGAATCAGGAATCAGGAATGATGAATCAGGAATGATGAATCAGGAATGATGAATCAGGAATCAGGAATCAGGAATGATGAATCAGGAATGATGAATGACGAATCAGGAATGATGAATGATGAATCAGAATCAGGAATGATGAATCAGGAATAAGGAATCAGGAATGATGAATGAGGAATAAGGAATGATGAATCAGGAATGATGAATGATGAATCAGGAATGATGAATCAGGAATCAGGAATGATGAATGATGAATGATGAATCAGGAATGATGTATCACGAATGATGAATCAGGAATCAGGAATCAGGAATGATGAATCAGGAATGATGAATCAGAAATGATGAATCAGGAATGATGAATGACGAATCAGGAATGATGAATGATGAATCAGGAATGATGAATGATGAATCACGAATCAGGAATGATGAATAAGGAATGATGAATGATGAATCAGGAATGATGAATCAGGAATGATGAATCAGGAATGATGAATCAGGAATCAGGAATGATGAATCAGGAATCAGGAATGATGAATCAGGAATCAGGAATGATGAATGATGAATCAGGAATGATGAATCAGGAATGATGAATCAGGAATGATGAATCAGGAATGATGAATCAGGAATCAGGAATCAGGAATGATGAATCAGGAATGATGAATGATGAATCAGGAATGATGAATGATGAATCAGGAATCAGGAATGATGAATCAGGAATGATGAATCAGGAATGATGAATCAGGATTCAGGAATCAGGAATGATGAATCATGAAAGAGGATTGATGAATCAGGAATCAGGAATGATGAATCAGGAATCAGGAATCAGGAATGATGAATCAGGAATAAGGAATGATGAATCAGGAATGATGAATGACGAATCAGGAATGATGAATGATGAATCAGGAATCAGGAATGATGAATCAGGAATAAGGAATCAGGAATGATGAATAAGGAATGATGAATCAGGAATGATGAATGATGAATCAGGAAAGAGGAATCAGGAATGATGAATCAGGAATGATGAATCAGGAATCAGCAATGATGAATCAGGAATGATGAATGATGAATCAGGAATGATGAATCAGGAATCAGGAATGATGAATGATGAATCAGGAATCAGCAATGATGAATCAGGAATCAGGAATGATGAATCAGGAATCAGGAATGATGAATCAGGAATAAGGAATCAGGAATGATGAATCAGGAATGATGAATCAAGAATGATGAATCAGGAATGATGAATGACGAATCAGGAATGATGAATGATGAATCAGAAATGATGAATGATGAATCAGGAATCAGGAATGATGAATCAGGAATGATGAATGATGAATCAGGAATGATGAATCAGGAATCAGGAATCAGGAATCAGGAATCAGGAATGATGAATCAGGAATGATGAATGACGAATCAGGCATGATGAATGATGAATCAGGAATCAGGAATGATGAATCAGGAATAAGGAATCAGGAATGTTGAATCAGGAATAAGGAATGATGAATCAGGAATGACGAATGATGAATCAGGAATGAGGAATCAGGAATGATGAATCAGGAATGATGAATCAGGAATCAGCAATGATGAATCAGGAATGATGAATGATGAATCAGGAATGATGAATCAGGAATCAGGAATGATGAATGATGAATCAGGAATCAGCAATGATGAATCAGGAATCAGGAATGATGAATCAGGAATGATGATCAGGAATCATGAATCAGGAATGATGAATCAGGAATGATGAATCAGGAATGATGAATGACGAATCAGGAATGATGAATGATGAATCAGGAATGATGAATCAGGAATCAGGAATGATGAATCAGGAATGATGAATGATGAATCAGGAATGATGAATCAGGAATGATGAATCAGGAATCAGGAATCAGGAATGATCAATCAGGAATCAGGAATGATGAATCAGGAATCAGGAATGATGAATCATGAAAGAGGATTGATGAATCAGGAATCAGGAATGTTGAATCATGAATCAGGAATGATGAATCAGGAATCAGGAATGATGAATCAGGAATCAGGAATGATGAATCAGGAATCATGAATGATGAATCAGGAATCAGGAATGATGAATCAGGAATGATGAATCAGGAATCAGGAATCAGGAATGATGAATCAGGAATGATGAATCAGGAATGATGAATGATGAATCAGGAATAATGAATCAGGAATGATGAATCAGGAATCAGGAATCAGGAATCAGGAATGATGAATCAGGAATCAGGAATCAGGAATCAGGAATCAGGAATCAGGAATGATGAATCAGGAATAAGGAATGATGAATCAGGAATGATGAATCAGGAATGATGAATCAGGAATCAGGAATCAGGAATGATGAATCAGGAATGATGAATGACGAATCAGGAATGATGAATGATGAATGAGGAATAAGGAATGATGAATCAGGAATGATAAATGATGAATCAGGAATGTGGAATCAGGAATGATGAATCAGGAATGATGAATCAGGAATCAGCAATGATGATTCAGGAATGATGAATGATGAATCAGGAATGATGAATCAGGAATCAGGAATGATGAATGATGAATGATGAATCAGGAATCAGCAATGATGAATCAGGAATCAGGAATGATGAATCAGGAATGATGAATCAGGAATCAGGAATCAGGAGTGATCAATCAGGAATCAGGAATGATGAATCAGGAATCAGGAATGATGAATCAGGAATGAGGAATGATCAATCAGGAAAGAGGGATGATCAATCAGGAATCAGGAATGATGAATCAGGAATGAGATTGATGAATCAGGAATGAGGAATGATGAATCAGGAATCAGGAATGATGAATCAGGAATCAGGAATGATGAATCAGGAATCAGGAATGATGAATGATGAATCAGGAATGATGAATCAGGAATCAGGAATGATGAATCAGGAATCAGGAATGATGAATCAGGAATGATGAATCAAGAATGATGAATCAGGAATGATGAATGACGAATCAGGAATGATGAATGATGAATCAGGAATGATGAATGATGAATCAGGAATCAGGAATGATGAATCAGGAATGATGAATGATGAATCAGGAATGATGAATCAGGAATGATGAATCAGGAATCAGGAATCAGGAATCAGGAATCAGGAATGATGAATCAGGAATGATGAATGACGAATCAGGCATGATGAATGATGAATCAGGAATCAGGAATGATGAATCAGGAATAAGGAATCAGGAATGTTGAATCAGGAATAAGGAATGATGAATCAGGAATGACGAATGATGAATCAGGAATGAGGAATCAGGAATGATGAATCAGGAATGATGAATCAGGAATCAGCAATGATGAATCAGGAATGATGAATGATGAATCAGGAATGATGAATCAGGAATGATGAATCAGGAATCAGGAATGATGAATGATGAATGATGAATCAGGAATCAGCAATGATGAATCAGGAATCAGGAATGATGAATCAGGAATGATGAATCAGGAATCAGGAATCAGGAGTGATCAATCAGGAATCAGGAATGATGAATCAGGAATCAGGAATGATGAATCAGGAATGAGGAATGATCAATCAGGAAAGAGGGATGATCAATCAGGAATCAGGAATGATGAATCAGGAATGAGGATTGATGAATCAGGAATGAGGAATGATGAATCAGGAATCAGGAATGATGAATCAGGAATCAGGAATGATGAATCAGGAATCAGGAATGATGAATGATGAATCAGGAATGATGAATCAGGAATCAGGAATGATGAATCAGGAATCAGGAATGATGAATCAGGAATGATGAATCAAGAATGATGAATCAGGAATGATGAATGACGAATCAGGAATGATGAATGATGAATCAGGAATGATGAATGATGAATCAGGAATCAGGAATGATGAATCAGGAATGATGAATGATGAATCAGGAATGATGAATCAGGAATGATGAATCAGGAATCAGGAATCAGGAATCAGGAATCAGGAATGATGAATCAGGAATGATGAATGACGAATCAGGCATGATGAATGATGAATCAGGAATCAGGAATGATGAATCAGGAATAAGGAATCAGGAATGTTGAATCAGGAATAAGGAATGATGAATCAGGAATGACGAATGATGAATCAGGAATCATGAATGATGATTCAGGAATGATGAATCAGGAATGATGAATGATGAATCAGGAATGATGAATCAGGAATCAGGAATGATGATTCAGGAATGATGAATCAGGAATGATGAATGATGAATCAGGAATGATGAATCAGGAATCAGGAATGATGAATGATGAATCAGGAATGATGAATCAGGAATCAGGAATGATGAATGATGAATCAGAAATCAGCAATGATGAATCAGGAATCACGAATGATGAATCAGGAATGATGAATGATGAATCAGGAATGATGAATCAGGAATGATGAATCAGGAATCAGGAATGATGAATGATGAATGATGAATCAGGAATGATGTATCACGAATGATGAATCAGGAATCAGGAATCAGGAATGATGAATCAGGAATGATGAATCAGAAATGATGAATCAGGAATGATGAATGACGAATCAGGAATGATGAATGATGAATCAGGAATGATGAATGATGAATCACGAATCAGGAATGATGAATCAGGAATGATGAATGATGAATCAGGAATGATGAATCAGGAATGATGAATCAGGAATGATGAATCAGGAATCAGGAATGATGAATCAGGAATCAGGAATGATGAATCAGGAATCATGAATGATGAATCAGGAATCAGGAATGATGAATCAGGAATGATGAATCAGGAATCAGGAATCAGCAATGATGAATCAGGAATGATGAATGATGAATCAGGAATAATGAATCAGGAATGATGAATCAGGAATCAGGAATCAGGAATGATGAATCAGGAATCAGGAATCAGGAATGATGAATCAGGAATAAGGAATGATGAATCAGGAATGATGAATGATGAATCAGGAATGATGAATCAGGAATGATGAATCAGGAATCAGGAATCAAGAATGATGAATCAGGAATGATGAATGACGAATCAGGAATGATGAATGATGAATCAGGAATCAGTAATGATGAATCAGGAATAAGGAATCAGGAATGATGAATCAGGAATGATGAATGATGAATCAGGAATGATGAATCAGGAATCAGGAATCAGGAATGATGAATCAGGAATGATGAATGATGAATCAGGAATAATGAATCAGGAATGATGAATCAGGAATCAGGAATCAGGAATGATGAATGATGAATCAGAAATCAGCAATGATGAATCAGGAATCACGAATGATGAATCAGGAATGATGAATGATGAATCAGGAATGATGAATCAGGAATGATGAATCAGGAATCAGGAATGATGAATGATGAATGATGAATCAGGAATGATGTATCACGAATGATGAATCAGGAATCAGGAATCAGGAATGATGAATCAGGAATGATGAATCAGAAATGATGAATCAGGAATGATGAATGACGAATCAGGAATGATGAATGATGAATCAGGAATGATGAATGATGAATCACGAATCAGGAATGATGAATCAGGAATGATGAATGATGAATCAGGAATGATGAATCAGGAATGATGAATCAGGAATGATGAATCAGGAATCAGGAATGATGAATCAGGAATCAGGAATGATGAATCAGGAATCATGAATGATGAATCAGGAATCAGGAATGATGAATCAGGAATGATGAATCAGGAATCAGGAATCAGCAATGATGAATCAGGAATGATGAATGATGAATCAGGAATAATGAATCAGGAATGATGAATCAGGAATCAGGAATCAGGAATGATGAATCAGGAATCAGGAATCAGGAATGATGAATCAGGAATAAGGAATGATGAATCAGGAATGATGAATGATGAATCAGGAATGATGAATGATGAATGATGAATCAGGAATGATGTATCACGAATGATGAATCAGGAATCAGGAATCAGGAATGATGAATCAGGAATGATGAATCAGAAATGATGAATCAGGAATGATGAATGACGAATCAGGAATGATGAATGATGAATCAGGAATGATGAATGATGAATCACGAATCAGGAATGATGAATCAGGAATGATGAATGATGAATCAGGAATGATGAATCAGGAATGATGAATCAGGAATGATGAATCAGGAATCAGGAATGATGAATCAGGAATCAGGAATGATGAATCAGGAATCATGAATGATGAATCAGGAATCAGGAATGATGAATCAGGAATGATGAATCAGGAATCAGGAATCAGCAATGATGAATCAGGAATGATGAATGATGAATCAGGAATAATGAATCAGGAATGATGAATCAGGAATCAGGAATCAGGAATGATGAATCAGGAATCAGGAATCAGGAATGATGAATCAGGAATAAGGAATGATGAATCAGGAATGATGAATGATGAATCAGGAATGATGAATCAGGAATGATGAATCAGGAATCAGGAATCAAGAATGATGAATCAGGAATGATGAATGACGAATCAGGAATGATGAATGATGAATCAGGAATCAGTAATGATGAATCAGGAATAAGGAATCAGGAATGATGAATCAGGAATGATGAATGATGAATCAGGAATGATGAATCAGGAATCAGGAATCAGGAATGATGAATCAGGAATGATGAATGATGAATCAGGAATAATGAATCAGGAATGATGAATCAGGAATCAGGAATCAGGAATGATGAATGATGAATCAGAAATCAGCAATGATGAATCAGGAATCACGAATGATGAATCAGGAATGATGAATGATGAATCAGGAATGATGAATCAGGAATGATGAATCAGGAATCAGGAATGATGAATGATGAATGATGAATCAGGAATGATGTATCACGAATGATGAATCAGGAATCAGGAATCAGGAATGATGAATCAGGAATGATGAATCAGAAATGATGAATCAGGAATGATGAATGACGAATCAGGAATGATGAATGATGAATCAGGAATGATGAATGATGAATCACGAATCAGGAATGATGAATCAGGAATGATGAATGATGAATCAGGAATGATGAATCAGGAATGATGAATCAGGAATGATGAATCAGGAATCAGGAATGATGAATCAGGAATCAGGAATGATGAATCAGGAATCATGAATGATGAATCAGGAATCAGGAATGATGAATCAGGAATGATGAATCAGGAATCAGGAATCAGCAATGATGAATCAGGAATGATGAATGATGAATCAGGAATAATGAATCAGGAATGATGAATCAGGAATCAGGAATCAGGAATGATGAATCAGGAATCAGGAATCAGGAATGATGAATCAGGAATAAGGAATGATGAATCAGGAATGATGAATGATGAATCAGGAATGATGAATCAGGAATGATGAATCAGGAATCAGGAATCAAGAATGATGAATCAGGAATGATGAATGACGAATCAGGAATGATGAATGATGAATCAGGAATCAGTAATGATGAATCAGGAATAAGGAATCAGGAATGATGAATCAGGAATGATGAATGATGAATCAGGAATGATGAATCAGGAATCAGGAATGATGAATCAGGAATGATGAATGATGAATCAGGAATAATGAATCAGGAATGATGAATCAGGAATCAGGAATCAGGAATCAGGAATGATGAATCAGGAATCAGGAATCAGGAATGATGAATCAGGAATCAGGAATCAGGAATGATGAATCAGGAATAAGGAATGATGAATCAGGAATCAGGAATGATGAATCAGGAATGATGAATCAGGAATGATGAATCAGGAATCAGGAATCAGGAATGATGAATCAGGAATGATGAATGACGAATCAGGAATGATGAATGATGAATCAGGAATCAGGAATGATGAATCAGGAATGATGAATCAGGAATGATGAATGAGGAATAAGGAATGATGAATGATGAATCAGGAATGATGAATGATGAATCAGGAATCAGGAATGATGAATCAGGAATGATGAATCAGGAATGATGAATCAGGAATCAGGAATCAGGAATGATGAATCATGAAAGAGGATTGATGAATCAGGAATCAGGAATGATGAATCAGGAATCAGGAATCAGGAATGATGAATCAGGAATAAGGAATGATGAATCAGGAATGATGAATGACGAATCAGGAATGATGAATGATGAATCAGGAATCAGGAATGATGAATCAGGAATAAGGAATCAGGAATGATGAATAAGGAATGATGAATCAGGAATGATGAATGATGAATCAGGAAAGAGGAATCAGGAATGATGAATCAGGAATGATGAATCAGGAATCAGCAATGATGAATCAGGAATGATGAATGATGAATCAGGAATGATGAATCAGGAATCAGGAATGATGAATGATGAATCAGGAATCAGCAATGATGAATCAGGAATCAGGAATGATGAATCAGGAATCAGGAATGATGAATCAGGAATAAGGAATCAGGAATGATGAATCAGGAATGATGAATCAAGAATGATGAATCAGGAATGATGAATAACGAATCAGGAATGATGAATGATGAATCAGGAATGATGAATGATGAATCAGGAATCAGGAATGATGAATCAGGAATGATGAATGATGAATCAGGAATGATGAATCAGGAATCAGGAATCAGGAATCAGGAATCAGGAATGATGAATCAGGAATGATGAATGACGAATCAGGCATGATGAATGATGAATCAGGAATCAGGAATGATGAATCAGGAATAAGGAATCAGGAATGTTGAATCAGGAATAAGGAATGATGAATCAGGAATGACGAATGATGAATCAGGAATGAGGAATCAGGAATGATGAATCAGGAATGATGAATCAGGAATCAGCAATGATGAATCAGGAATGATGAATGATGAATCAGGAATGATGAATCAGGAATCAGGAATGATGAATGATGAATCAGGAATCAGCAATGATGAATCAGGAATCAGGAATGATGAATCAGGAATGATGAATCAGGAATCATGAATCAGGAATGATGAATCAGGAATGATGAATCAGGAATGATGAATGACGAATCAGGAATGATGAATGATGAATCAGGAATGATGAATCAGGAATCAGGAATGATGAATCAGGAATGATGAATGATGAATCAGGAATGATGAATCAGGAATGATGAATCAGGAATCAGGAATCAGGAATGATCAATCAGGAATCAGGAATGATGAATCAGGAATCAGGAATGATGAATCATGAAAGAGGATTGATGAATCAGGAATCAGGAATGTTGAATCATGAATCAGGAATGATGAATCAGGAATCAGGAATGATGAATCAGGAATCAGGAATGATGAATCAGGAATCATGAATGATGAATCAGGAATCAGGAATGATGAATCAGGAATGATGAATCAGGAATCAGGAATCAGGAATGATGAATCAGGAATGATGAATCAGGAATGATGAATGATGAATCAGGAATAATGAATCAGGAATGATGAATCAGGAATCAGGAATCAGGAATCAGGAATGATGAATCAGGAATCAGGAATCAGGAATCAGGAATCAGGAATCAGGAATGATGAATCAGGAATAAGGAATGATGAATCAGGAATGATGAATCAGGAATGATGAATCAGGAATCAGGAATCAGGAATGATGAATCAGGAATGATGAATGACGAATCAGGAATGATGAATGATGAATGAGGAATAAGGAATGATGAATCAGGAATGATAAATGATGAATCAGGAATGTGGAATCAGGAATGATGAATCAGGAATGATGAATCAGGAATCAGCAATGATGATTCAGGAATGATGAATGATGAATCAGGAATGATGAATCAGGAATCAGGAATGATGAATGATGAATGATGAATCAGGAATCAGCAATGATGAATCAGGAATCAGGAATGATGAATCAGGAATGATGAATCAGGAATCAGGAATCAGGAGTGATCAATCAGGAATCAGGAATCAGGAATCAGGAATCAGGAATGATGAATCAGGAATAAGGAATGATGAATCAGGAATGATGAATGATGAATCAGGAATGATGAATGATGAATGATGAATCAGGAATGATGTATCACGAATGATGAATCAGGAATCAGGAATCAGGAATGATGAATCAGGAATGATGAATCAGAAATGATGAATCAGGAATGATGAATGACGAATCAGGAATGATGAATGATGAATCAGGAATGATGAATGATGAATCACGAATCAGGAATGATGAATCAGGAATGATGAATGATGAATCAGGAATGATGAATCAGGAATGATGAATCAGGAATGATGAATCAGGAATCAGGAATGATGAATCAGGAATCAGGAATGATGAATCAGGAATCATGAATGATGAATCAGGAATCAGGAATGATGAATCAGGAATGATGAATCAGGAATCAGGAATCAGCAATGATGAATCAGGAATGATGAATGATGAATCAGGAATAATGAATCAGGAATGATGAATCAGGAATCAGGAATCAGGAATGATGAATCAGGAATCAGGAATCAGGAATGATGAATCAGGAATAAGGAATGATGAATCAGGAATGATGAATGATGAATCAGGAATGATGAATCAGGAATGATGAATCAGGAATCAGGAATCAAGAATGATGAATCAGGAATGATGAATGACGAATCAGGAATGATGAATGATGAATCAGGAATCAGTAATGATGAATCAGGAATAAGGAATCAGGAATGATGAATCAGGAATGATGAATGATGAATCAGGAATGATGAATCAGGAATCAGGAATCAGGAATGATGAATCAGGAATGATGAATGATGAATCAGGAATAATGAATCAGGAATGATGAATCAGGAATCAGGAATCAGGAATGATGAATGATGAATCAGAAATCAGCAATGATGAATCAGGAATCACGAATGATGAATCAGGAATGATGAATGATGAATCAGGAATGATGAATCAGGAATGATGAATCAGGAATCAGGAATGATGAATGATGAATGATGAATCAGGAATGATGTATCACGAATGATGAATCAGGAATCAGGAATCAGGAATGATGAATCAGGAATGATGAATCAGAAATGATGAATCAGGAATGATGAATGACGAATCAGGAATGATGAATGATGAATCAGGAATGATGAATGATGAATCACGAATCAGGAATGATGAATCAGGAATGATGAATGAGGAATCAGGAATGATGAATCAGGAATGATGAATCAGGAATGATGAATCAGGAATCAGGAATGATGAATCAGGAATCAGGAATGATGAATCAGGAATCATGAATGATGAATCAGGAATCAGGAATGATGAATCAGGAATGATGAATCAGGAATCAGGAATCAGCAATGATGAATCAGGAATGATGAATGATGAATCAGGAATAATGAATCAGGAATGATGAATCAGGAATCAGGAATCAGGAATGATGAATCAGGAATCAGGAATCAGGAATGATGAATCAGGAATAAGGAATGATGAATCAGGAATGATGAATGATGAATCAGGAATGATGAATCAGGAATGATGAATCAGGAATCAGGAATCAAGAATGATGAATCAGGAATGATGAATGACGAATCAGGAATGATGAATGATGAATCAGGAATCAGTAATGATGAATCAGGAATAAGGAATCAGGAATGATGAATCAGGAATGATGAATGATGAATCAGGAATGATGAATCAGGAATCAGGAATCAGGAATGATGAATCAGGAATGATGAATGATGAATCAGGAATAATGAATCAGGAATGATGAATCAGGAATCAGGAATCAGGAATGATGAATCAGGAATCAGGAATCAGGAATGATGAATCAGGAATCAGGAATCAGGAATGATGAATCAGGAATAAGGAATGATGAATCAGGAATCAGGAATGATGAATCAGGAATGATGAATCAGGAATGATGAATCAGGAATCAGGAATCAGGAATGATGAATCAGGAATGATGAATGACGAATCAGGAATGATGAATGATGAATCAGGAATCAGGAATGATGAATCAGGAATGATGAATCAGGAATGATGAATGAGGAATAAGGAATGATGAATGATGAATCAGGAATGATGAATGATGAATCAGGAATCAGGAATGATGAATCAGGAATGATGAATCAGGAATGATGAATCAGGAATCAGGAATCAGGAATGATGAATCATGAAAGAGGATTGATGAATCAGGAATCAGGAATGATGAATCAGGAATCAGGAATGATGAATCAGGAATAAGGAATGATGAATCAGGAATGATGAATGACGAATCAGGAATGATGAATGATGAATCAGGAATCAGGAATGATGAATCAGGAATAAGGAATCAGGAATGATGAATAAGGAATGATGAATCAGGAATGATGAATGATGAATCAGGAAAGAGGAATCAGGAATGATGAATCAGGAATGATGAATCAGGAATCAGCAATGATGAATCAGGAATGATGAATGATGAATCAGGAATGATGAATCAGGAATCAGGAATGATGAATGATGAATCAGGAATCAGCAATGATGAATCAGGAATCAGGAATGATGAATCAGGAATCAGGAATGATGAATCAGGAATAAGGAATCAGGAATGATGAATCAGGAATGATGAATCAAGAATGATGAATCAGGAATGATGAATGACGAATCAGGAATGATGAATGATGAATCAGGAATGATGAATGATGAATCAGGAATCAGGAATGATGAATCAGGAATGATGAATGATGAATCAGGAATGATGAATCAGGAATCAGGAATCAGGAATCAGGAATCAGGAATGATGAATCAGGAATGATGAATGACGAATCAGGCATGATGAATGATGAATCAGGAATCAGCAATGATGAATCAGGAATAAGGAATCAGGAATGTTGAATCAGGAATAAGGAATGATGAATCAGGAATGACGAATGATGAATCAGGAATGAGGAATCAGGAATGATGAATCAGGAATGATGAATCAGGAATCAGCAATGATGAATCAGGAATGATGAATGATGAATCAGGAATGATGAATCAGGAATCAGGAATGATGAATGATGAATCAGGAATCAGCAATGATGAATCAGGAATCAGGAATGATGAATCAGGAATGATGAATCAGGAATCATGAATCAGGAATGATGAATCAGGAATGATGAATCAGGAATGATGAATGACGAATCAGGAATGATGAATGATGAATCAGGAATGATGAATCAGGAATCAGGAATGATGAATCAGGAATGATGAATGATGAATCAGGAATGATGAATCAGGAATGATGAATCAGGAATCAGGAATCAGGAATGATCAATCAGGAATCAGGAATGATGAATCAGGAATCAGGAATGATGAATCATGAAAGAGGATTGATGAATCAGGAATCAGGAATGTTGAATCATGAATCAGGAATGATGAATCAGGAATCAGGAATGATGAATCAGGAATCAGGAATGATGAATCAGGAATCATGAATGATGAATCAGGAATCAGGAATGATGAATCAGGAATGATGAATCAGGAATCAGGAATCAGGAATGATGAATCAGGAATGATGAATCAGGAATGATGAATGATGAATCAGGAATAATGAATCAGGAATGATGAATCAGGAATCAGGAATCAGGAATCAGGAATGATGAATCAGGAATCAGGAATCAGGAATCAGGAATCAGGAATCAGGAATGATGAATCAGGAATAAGGAATGATGAATCAGGAATGATGAATCAGGAATGATGAATCAGGAATCAGGAATCAGGAATGATGAATCAGGAATGATGAATGACGAATCAGGAATGATGAATGATGAATGAGGAATAAGGAATGATGAATCAGGAATGATAAATGATGAATCAGGAATGTGGAATCAGGAATGATGAATCAGGAATGATGAATCAGGAATCAGCAATGATGATTCAGGAATGATGAATGATGAATCAGGAATGATGAATCAGGAATCAGGAATGATGAATGATGAATGATGAATCAGGAATCAGCAATGATGAATCAGGAATCAGGAATGATGAATCAGGAATGATGAATCAGGAATCAGGAATCAGGAGTGATCAATCAGGAATCAGGAATGATGAATCAGGAATCAGGAATGATGAATCAGGAATGAGGAATGATCAATCAGGAAAGAGGGATGATCAATCAGGAATCAGGAATGATGAATCAGGAATGAGGATTGATGAATCAGGAATGAGGAATGATGAATCAGGAATCAGGAATGATGAATCAGGAATCAGGAATGATGAATCAGGAATCAGGAATGATGAATGATGAATCAGGAATGATGAATCAGGAATCAGGAATGATGAATCAGGAATCAGGAATGATGAATCAGGAATGATGAATCAAGAATGATGAATCAGGAATGATGAATGACGAATCAGGAATGATGAATGATGAATCAGGAATGATGAATGATGAATCAGGAATCAGGAATGATGAATCAGGAATGATGAATGATGAATCAGGAATGATGAATCAGGAATGATGAATCAGGAATCAGGAATCAGGAATCAGGAATCAGGAATGATGAATCAGGAATGATGAATGACGAATCAGGCATGATGAATGATGAATCAGGAATCAGGAATGATGAATCAGGAATAAGGAATCAGGAATGTTGAATCAGGAATAAGGAATGATGAATCAGGAATGACGAATGATGAATCAGGAATGAGGAATCAGGAATGATGAATCAGGAATGATGAATCAGGAATCAGCAATGATGAATCAGGAATGATGAATGATGAATCAGGAATGATGAATCAGGAATCAGGAATGATGAATGATGAATCATGAAAGAGGATTGATGAATCAGGAATCAGGAATGATGAATCAGGAATGATGAATCAGGAATCATGAATCAGGAATGATGAATCAGGAATGATGAATCAGGAATGATGAATGACGAATCAGGAATGATGAATGATGAATCAGGAATGATGAATCAGGAATCAGGAATGATGAATCAGGAATGATGAATGATGAATCAGGAATGATGAATCAGGAATGATGAATCAGGAATCAGGAATCAGGAATGATGAATCAGGAATCAGGAATGATGAATCAGGAATCAGGAATGATGAATCATGAAAGAGGATTGATGAATCAGGAATCAGGAATGTTGAATCATGAATCAGGAATGATGAATCAGGAATCAGGAATGATGAATCAGGAATCAGGAATGATGAATCAGGAATCATGAATGATGAATCAGGAATCAGGAATGATGAATCAGGAATGATGAATCAGGAATCAGGAATGATGAATCAGGAATGATGAATGATGAATCAGGAATAATGAATCAGGAATGATGAATCAGGAATCAGGAATCAGGAATGATGAATCAGGAATCAGGAATCAGGAATCAGGAATCAGGAATCAGGAATGATGAATCAGGAATAAGGAATGATGAATCAGGAATGATGAATCAGGAATGATGTATCAGGAATCAGGAATCAGGAATGATGAATCAGGAATGATGAATGACGAATCAGGAATGATAAATGATGAATCAGGAATCAGGAATGATGAATCAGGAATAAGGAATCAGGAATGATGAATGAGGAATAAGGAATGATGAATCAGGAATGATAAATGATGAATCAGGAATGTGGAATCAGGAATGATGAATCAGGAATCAGCAATGATGATTCAGGAATGATGAATCAGGAATGATGAATCAGGAATCAGGAATGATGAATGATGAATGATGAATCAGGAATCAGCAATGATGAATCAGGAATCAGGAATGATGAATCAGGAATGATGAATCAGGAATCAGGAATCAGGAGTGATCAATCAGGAATCAGGAATGATGAATCAGGAATCAGGAATGATGAATCAGGAATGAGGAATGATCAATCAGGAAAGAGGGATGATCAATCAGGAATCAGGAATGATGAATCAGGAATGAGGATTGATGAATCAGGAATGAGGAATGATGAATGATGAATCAGGAATGATGAATCAGGAATAAGGAATCAGGAATCAGGAATCAGGAATCAGGAATCAGGAATGATGAATCAGGAATGATGAATGACGAATCAGGCATGATGAATGATGAATCAGGAATCAGGAATGATGAATCAGGAATAAGGAATCAGGAATGTTGAATCAGGAATAAGGAATGATGAATCAGGAATGACGAATGATGAATCAGGAATGAGGAATCAGGAATGATGAATCAGGAATGATGAATCAGGAATCAGCAATGATGAATCAGGAATGATGAATGATGAATCAGGAATGATGAATCAGGAATCAGGAATGATGAATGATGAATCATGAAAGAGGATTGATGAATCAGGAATCAGGAATGATGAATCAGGAATGATGAATCAGGAATCATGAATCAGGAATGATGAATCAGGAATGATGAATCAGGAATGATGAATGACGAATCAGGAATGATGAATGATGAATCAGGAATGATGAATCAGGAATCAGGAATGATGAATCAGGAATGATGAATGATGAATCAGGAATGATGAATCAGGAATGATGAATCAGGAATCAGGAATCAGGAATGATGAATCAGGAATCAGGAATGATGAATCAGGAATCAGGAATGATGAATCATGAAAGAGGATTGATGAATCAGGAATCAGGAATGTTGAATCATGAATCAGGAATGATGAATCAGGAATCAGGAATGATGAATCAGGAATCAGGAATGATGAATCAGGAATCATGAATGATGAATCAGGAATCAGGAATGATGAATCAGGAATGATGAATCAGGAATCAGGAATGATGAATCAGGAATGATGAATGATGAATCAGGAATAATGAATCAGGAATGATGAATCAGGAATCAGGAATCAGGAATGATGAATCAGGAATCAGGAATCAGGAATCAGGAATCAGGAATCAGGAATGATGAATCAGGAATAAGGAATGATGAATCAGGAATGATGAATCAGGAATGATGTATCAGGAATCAGGAATCAGGAATGATGAATCAGGAATGATGAATGACGAATCAGGAATGATAAATGATGAATCAGGAATCAGGAATGATGAATCAGGAATAAGGAATCAGGAATGATGAATGAGGAATAAGGAATGATGAATCAGGAATGATAAATGATGAATCAGGAATGTGGAATCAGGAATGATGAATCAGGAATCAGCAATGATGATTCAGGAATGATGAATCAGGAATGATGAATCAGGAATCAGGAATGATGAATGATGAATGATGAATCAGGAATCAGCAATGATGAATCAGGAATCAGGAATGATGAATCAGGAATGATGAATCAGGAATCAGGAATCGGGAGTGATCAATCAGGAATCAGGAATGATGAATCAGGAATCAGGAATGATGAATCAGGAATGAGGAATGATCAATCAGGAAAGAGGGATGATCAATCAGGAATCAGGAATGATGAATCAGGAATGAGGATTGATGAATCAGGAATGAGGAATGATGAATCAAGAATCAGGAATGATGAATCAGGAATAAGGAATGATGAATCAGGAATGATGAATGATGAGTCAGTAATCAGGAATGATGAATCAGGAATGATGAATCAGGAATCAGGAATGATGAATCAGGAATCAGGAATGATGATTCAGGAATGATGAATCAGGAATGATGAATGATGAATCAGGAATGATGAATCAGGAATCAGGAATGATGAATGATGAATCAGGAATGATGAATCAGGAATCAGGAATGATGAATGATGAATCAGAAATCAGCAATGATGAATCAGGAATCACGAATGATGAATCAGGAATGATGAATGATGAATCAGGAATGATGAATCAGGAATGATGAATCAGGAATCAGGAATGATGAATGATGAATGATGAATCAGGAATGATGTATCACGAATGATGAATCAGGAATCAGGAATCAGGAATGATGAATCAGGAATGATGAATCAGAAATGATGAATCAGGAATGATGAATGACGAATCAGGAATGATGAATGATGAATCAGGAATGATGAATGATGAATCACGAATCAGGAATGATGAATCAGGAATGATGAATGATGAATCAGGAATGATGAATCAGGAATGATGAATCAGGAATGATGAATCAGGAATCAGGAATGATGAATCAGGAATCAGGAATGATGAATCAGGAATCATGAATGATGAATCAGGAATCAGGAATGATGAATCAGGAATGATGAATCAGGAATCAGGAATCAGCAATGATGAATCAGGAATGATGAATGATGAATCAGGAATAATGAATCAGGAATGATGAATCAGGAATCAGGAATCAGGAATGATGAATCAGGAATCAGGAATCAGGAATGATGAATCAGGAATAAGGAATGATGAATCAGGAATGATGAATGATGAATCAGGAATGATGAATCAGGAATGATGAATCAGGAATCAGGAATCAAGAATGATGAATCAGGAATGATGAATGACGAATCAGGAATGATGAATGATGAATCAGGAATCAGTAATGATGAATCAGGAATAAGGAATCAGGAATGATGAATCAGGAATGATGAATGATGAATCAGGAATGATGAATCAGGAATCAGGAATCAGGAATGATGAATCAGGAATGATGAATGATGAATCAGGAATAATGAATCAGGAATGATGAATCAGGAATCAGGAATCAGGAATGATGAATGATGAATCAGAAATCAGCAATGATGAATCAGGAATCACGAATGATGAATCAGGAATGATGAATGATGAATCAGGAATGATGAATCAGGAATGATGAATCAGGAATCAGGAATGATGAATGATGAATGATGAATCAGGAATGATGTATCACGAATGATGAATCAGGAATCAGGAATCAGGAATGATGAATCAGGAATGATGAATCAGAAATGATGAATCAGGAATGATGAATGACGAATCAGGAATGATGAATGATGAATCAGGAATGATGAATGATGAATCACGAATCAGGAATGATGAATCAGGAATGATGAATGATGAATCAGGAATGATGAATCAGGAATGATGAATCAGGAATGATGAATCAGGAATCAGGAATGATGAATCAGGAATCAGGAATGATGAATCAGGAATCATGAATGATGAATCAGGAATCAGGAATGATGAATCAGGAATGATGAATCAGGAATCAGGAATCAGCAATGATGAATCAGGAATGATGAATGATGAATCAGGAATAATGAATCAGGAATGATGAATCAGGAATCAGGAATCAGGAATGATGAATCAGGAATCAGGAATCAGGAATGATGAATCAGGAATAAGGAATGATGAATCAGGAATGATGAATGATGAATCAGGAATGATGAATGATGAATGATGAATCAGGAATGATGTATCACGAATGATGAATCAGGAATCAGGAATCAGGAATGATGAATCAGGAATGATGAATCAGAAATGATGAATCAGGAATGATGAATGACGAATCAGGAATGATGAATGATGAATCAGGAATGATGAATGATGAATCACGAATCAGGAATGATGAATCAGGAATGATGAATGATGAATCAGGAATGATGAATCAGGAATGATGAATCAGGAATGATGAATCAGGAATCAGGAATGATGAATCAGGAATCAGGAATGATGAATCAGGAATGATGAATGACGAATCAGGAATGATGAATGATGAATCAGGAATGATGAATGATGAATCACGAATCAGGAATGATGAATCAGGAATGATGAATGATGAATCAGGAATGATGAATCAGGAATGATGAATCAGGAATGATGAATCAGGAATCAGGAATGATGAATCAGGAATCAGGAATGATGAATCAGGAATCATGAATGATGAATCAGGAATCAGGAATGATGAATCAGGAATGATGAATCAGGAATCAGGAATCAGCAATGATGAATCAGGAATGATGAATGATGAATCAGGAATAATGAATCAGGAATGATGAATCAGGAATCAGGAATCAGGAATGATGAATCAGGAATCAGGAATCAGGAATGATGAATCAGGAATAAGGAATGATGAATCAGGAATGATGAATGATGAATCAGGAATGATGAATCAGGAATGATGAATCAGGAATCAGGAATCAAGAATGATGAATCAGGAATGATGAATGACGAATCAGGAATGATGAATGATGAATCAGGAATCAGTAATGACGAATCAGGAATAAGGAATCAGGAATGATGAATCAGGAATGATGAATGATGAATCAGGAATGATGAATCAGGAATCAGGAATCAGGAATGATGAATCAGGAATTATGAATGATGAATCAGGAATAATGAATCAGGAATGATGAATCAGGAATCAGGAATCAGGAATGATGAATGATGAATCAGAAATCAGCAATGATGAATCAGGAATCACGAATGATGAATCAGGAATGATGAATGATGAATCAGGAATGATGAATCAGGAATGATGAATCAGGAATCAGGAATGATGAATGATGAATGATGAATCAGGAATGATGTATCACGAATGATGAATCAGGAATCAGGAATCAGGAATGATGAATCAGGAATGATGAATCAGAAATGATGAATCAGGAATGATGAATGACGAATCAGGAATGATGAATGATGAATCAGGAATGATGAATGATGAATCACGAATCAGGAATGATGAATCAGGAATGATGAATGATGAATCAGGAATGATGAATCAGGAATGATGAATCAGGAATGATGAATCAGGAATCAGGAATGATGAATCAGGAATCAGGAATGATGAATCAGGAATCATGAATGATGAATCAGGAATCAGGAATGATGAATCAGGAATGATGAATCAGGAATCAGGAATCAGCAATGATGAATCAGGAATGATGAATGATGAATCAGGAATAATGAATCAGGAATGATGAATCAGGAATCAGGAATCAGGAATGATGAATCAGGAATCAGGAATCAGGAATGATGAATCAGGAATAAGGAATGATGAATCAGGAATGATGAATGATGAATCAGGAATGATGAATCAGGAATGATGAATCAGGAATCAGGAATCAAGAATGATGAATCAGGAATGATGAATGACGAATCAGGAATGATGAATGATGAATCAGGAATCAGTAATGATGAATCAGGAATAAGGAATCAGGAATGATGAATCAGGAATGATGAATGATGAATCAGGAATGATGAATCAGGAATCAGGAATCAGGAATGATGAATCAGGAATAAGGAATGATGAATCAGGAATCAGGAATGATGAATCAGGAATGATGAATCAGGACTGATGAATCAGGAATCAGGAATGATGAATCAGGAATGATGAATGATGAATCAGGAATGATGAATCAGGAATGATGAATCAGGAATCAGGAATCAGGAATCAGGAATCAGGAATGATGAATCAGGAATGATGAATGACGAATCAGGCATGATGAATGATGAATCAGGAATCAGGAATGATGAATCAGGAATAAGGAATCAGGAATGTTGAATCAGGAATAGGGAATGATGAATCAGGAATGACGAATGATGAATCAGGAATGAGGAATCAGGAATGATGAATCAGGAATGATGAATCAGGAATCAGCAATGATGAATCAGGAATGATGAATGATGAATCAGGAATGATGAATCAGGAATCAGGAATGATGAATGATGAATCAGGAATCAGCAATGATGAATCAGGAATCAGGAATGATGAATCAGGAATGATGAATCAGGAATCATGAATCAGGAATCATGAATCAGGAATGATGAATCAAGAATGATGAATCAGGAATGATGAATGATGAATCAGGAATCAGGAATGATGAATCAGGAATGATGAATGATGAATCAGGAATGATGAATCAGGAATGATGAATCAGGAATCAGGAATCAGGAATGATGAATCAGGAATCAGGAATGATGAATCAGGAATCAGGAATGATGAATCATGAAAGAGGATTGATGAATCAGGAATCAGGAATGTTGAATCATGAATCAGGAATGATGAATCAGGAATCAGGAATGATGAATCAGGAATCAGGAATGATGAATCAGGAATCATGAATGACGAATCAGGAATCAGGAATGATGAATCAGGAATCATGAATCAGGAATCAGGAATCAGGAATGATGAATCAGGAATGATGAATGATGAATCAGGAATAATGAATCAGGAATGATGAATCAGGAATCAGGAATCAGGAATGATGAATCAGGAATCAGGAATCAGGAATCAGGAATCAGGAATCAGGAATGATGAATCAGGAATAAGGAATGATGAATCAGGAATGATGAATCAGGAATGATGAATCAGGAATCAGGAATCAGGAATGATGAATCAGGAATGATGAATGACGAATCAGGAATGACGAATGATGAATCAGGAATCAGGAATGATGAATCAGGAATAAGGAATCAGGAATGATGAATGAGGAATAAGGAATGATGAATCAGGAATGATAAATGATGAATCAGGAATGTGGAATCAGGAATGATGAATCAGGAATGATGAATCAGGAATCAGCAATGATGATTCAGGAATGATGAATGATGAATCAGGAATGATGAATCAGGAATCAGGAATGATGAATGATGAATGATGAATCAGGAATCAGCAATGATGAATCAGGAATCAGCAATGATGAATCAGGAATGATGAATCAGGAATCAGGAATCAGGAATCAGGAGTGATCAATCAGGAATCAGGAATGATGAATCAGGAATCAGGAATGATGAATCAGGAATGAGGAATGATCAATCAGGAAAGAGGGATGATCAATCAGGAATGAGGATTGATGAATCAGGAATGATGAATCAGGAATCAGGAATGATGAATCATGAAAGAGGATTGATGAATCAGGAATCAGGAATGTTGAATCATGAATCAGGAATGATGAATCAGGAATCAGGAATGATGAATCAGGAATCAGGAATGATGAATCAGGAATCATGAATGACGAATCAGGAATCAGGAATGATGAATCAGGAATCATGAATCAGGAATCAGGAATCAGGAATGATGAATCAGGAATGATGAATGATGAATCAGGAATAATGAATCAGGAATGATGAATCAGGAATCAGGAATCAGGAATGATGAATCAGGAATCAGGAATCAGGAATCAGGAATCAGGAATCAGGAATGATGAATCAGGAATAAGGAATGATGAATCAGGAATGATGAATCACGAATCAGGAATGATGAATCAGGAATGATGAATGATGAATCAGGAATGATGAATCAGGAATGATGAATCAGGAATGATGAATCAGGAATCAGGAATGATGAATCAGGAATCAGGAATGATGAATCAGGAATCATGAATGATGAATCAGGAATCAGGAATGATGAATCAGGAATGATGAATCAGGAATCAGGAATCAGCAATGATGAATCAGGAATGATGAATGATGAATCAGGAATAATGAATCAGGAATGATGAATCAGGAATCAGGAATCAGGAATGATGAATCAGGAATCAGGAATCAGGAATGATGAATCAGGAATAAGGAATGATGAATCAGGAATGATGAATGATGAATCAGGAATGATGAATCAGGAATGATGAATCAGGAATCAGGAATCAAGAATGATGAATCAGGAATGATGAATGACGAATCAGGAATGATGAATGATGAATCAGGAATCAGTAATGATGAATCAGGAATAAGGAATCAGGAATGATGAATCAGGAATGATGAATGATGAATCAGGAATGATGAATCAGGAATCAGGAATCAGGAATGATGAATCAGGAATGATGAATGATGAATCAGGAATAATGAATCAGGAATGATGAATCAGGAATCAGGAATCAGGAATGATGAATGATGAATCAGAAATCAGCAATGATGAATCAGGAATCACGAATGATGAATCAGGAATGATGAATGATGAATCAGGAATGATGAATCAGGAATGATGAATCAGGAATCAGGAATGATGAATGATGAATGATGAATCAGGAATGATGTATCACGAATGATGAATCAGGAATCAGGAATCAGGAATGATGAATCAGGAATGATGAATCAGAAATGATGAATCAGGAATGATGAATGACGAATCAGGAATGATGAATGATGAATCAGGAATGATGAATGATGAATCACGAATCAGGAATGATGAATCAGGAATGATGAATGAGGAATCAGGAATGATGAATCAGGAATGATGAATCAGGAATGATGAATCAGGAATCAGGAATGATGAATCAGGAATCAGGAATGATGAATCAGGAATCATGAATGATGAATCAGGAATCAGGAATGATGAATCAGGAATGATGAATCAGGAATCAGGAATCAGCAATGATGAATCAGGAATGATGAATGATGAATCAGGAATAATGAATCAGGAATGATGAATCAGGAATCAGGAATCAGGAATGATGAATCAGGAATCAGGAATCAGGAATGATGAATCAGGAATAAGGAATGATGAATCAGGAATGATGAATGATGAATCAGGAATGATGAATCAGGAATGATGAATCAGGAATCAGGAATCAAGAATGATGAATCAGGAATGATGAATGACGAATCAGGAATGATGAATGATGAATCAGGAATCAGTAATGATGAATCAGGAATAAGGAATCAGGAATGATGAATCAGGAATGATGAATGATGAATCAGGAATGATGAATCAGGAATCAGGAATCAGGAATGATGAATCAGGAATGATGAATGATGAATCAGGAATAATGAATCAGGAATGATGAATCAGGAATCAGGAATCAGGAATGATGAATCAGGAATCAGGAATCAGGAATGATGAATCAGGAATCAGGAATCAGGAATGATGAATCAGGAATAAGGAATGATGAATCAGGAATCAGGAATGATGAATCAGGAATGATGAATCAGGAATGATGAATCAGGAATCAGGAATCAGGAATGATGAATCAGGAATGATGAATGACGAATCAGGAATGATGAATGATGAATCAGGAATCAGGAATGATGAATCAGGAATGATGAATCAGGAATGATGAATGAGGAATAAGGAATGATGAATGATGAATCAGGAATGATGAATGATGAATCAGGAATCAGGAATGATGAATCAGGAATGATGAATCAGGAATGATGAATCAGGAATCAGGAATCAGGAATGATGAATCATGAAAGAGGATTGATGAATCAGGAATCAGGAATGATGAATCAGGAATCAGGAATGATGAATCAGGAATAAGGAATGATGAATCAGGAATGATGAATGACGAATCAGGAATGATGAATGATGAATCAGGAATCAGGAATGATGAATCAGGAATAAGGAATCAGGAATGATGAATAAGGAATGATGAATCAGGAATGATGAATGATGAATCAGGAAAGAGGAATCAGGAATGATGAATCAGGAATGATGAATCAGGAATCAGCAATGATGAATCAGGAATGATGAATGATGAATCAGGAATGATGAATCAGGAATCAGGAATGATGAATGATGAATCAGGAATCAGCAATGATGAATCAGGAATCAGGAATGATGAATCAGGAATCAGGAATGATGAATCAGGAATAAGGAATCAGGAATGATGAATCAGGAATGATGAATCAAGAATGATGAATCAGGAATGATGAATGACGAATCAGGAATGATGAATGATGAATCAGGAATGATGAATGATGAATCAGGAATCAGGAATGATGAATCAGGAATGATGAATGATGAATCAGGAATGATGAATCAGGAATCAGGAATCAGGAATCAGGAATCAGGAATGATGAATCAGGAATGATGAATGACGAATCAGGCATGATGAATGATGAATCAGGAATCAGCAATGATGAATCAGGAATAAGGAATCAGGAATGTTGAATCAGGAATAAGGAATGATGAATCAGGAATGACGAATGATGAATCAGGAATGAGGAATCAGGAATGATGAATCAGGAATGATGAATCAGGAATCAGCAATGATGAATCAGGAATGATGAATGATGAATCAGGAATGATGAATCAGGAATCAGGAATGATGAATGATGAATCAGGAATCAGCAATGATGAATCAGGAATCAGGAATGATGAATCAGGAATGATGAATCAGGAATCATGAATCAGGAATGATGAATCAGGAATGATGAATCAGGAATGATGAATGACGAATCAGGAATGATGAATGATGAATCAGGAATGATGAATCAGGAATCAGGAATGATGAATCAGGAATGATGAATGATGAATCAGGAATGATGAATCAGGAATGATGAATCAGGAATCAGGAATCAGGAATGATCAATCAGGAATCAGGAATGATGAATCAGGAATCAGGAATGATGAATCATGAAAGAGGATTGATGAATCAGGAATCAGGAATGTTGAATCATGAATCAGGAATGATGAATCAGGAATCAGGAATGATGAATCAGGAATCAGGAATGATGAATCAGGAATCATGAATGATGAATCAGGAATCAGGAATGATGAATCAGGAATGATGAATCAGGAATCAGGAATCAGGAATGATGAATCAGGAATGATGAATCAGGAATGATGAATGATGAATCAGGAATAATGAATCAGGAATGATGAATCAGGAATCAGGAATCAGGAATCAGGAATGATGAATCAGGAATCAGGAATCAGGAATCAGGAATCAGGAATCAGGAATGATGAATCAGGAATAAGGAATGATGAATCAGGAATGATGAATCAGGAATGATGAATCAGGAATCAGGAATCAGGAATGATGAATCAGGAATGATGAATGACGAATCAGGAATGATGAATGATGAATGAGGAATAAGGAATGATGAATCAGGAATGATAAATGATGAATCAGGAATGTGGAATCAGGAATGATGAATCAGGAATGATGAATCAGGAATCAGCAATGATGATTCAGGAATGATGAATGATGAATCAGGAATGATGAATCAGGAATCAGGAATGATGAATGATGAATGATGAATCAGGAATCAGCAATGATGAATCAGGAATCAGGAATGATGAATCAGGAATGATGAATCAGGAATCAGGAATCAGGAGTGATCAATCAGGAATCAGGAATGATGAATCAGGAATCAGGAATGATGAATCAGGAATGAGGAATGATCAATCAGGAAAGAGGGATGATCAATCAGGAATCAGGAATGATGAATCAGGAATGAGGATTGATGAATCAGGAATGAGGAATGATGAATCAGGAATCAGGAATGATGAATCAGGAATCAGGAATGATGAATCAGGAATCAGGAATGATGAATGATGAATCAGGAATGATGAATCAGGAATCAGGAATGATGAATCAGGAATCAGGAATGATGAATCAGGAATGATGAATCAAGAATGATGAATCAGGAATGATGAATGACGAATCAGGAATGATGAATGATGAATCAGGAATGATGAATGATGAATCAGGAATCAGGAATGATGAATCAGGAATGATGAATGATGAATCAGGAATGATGAATCAGGAATGATGAATCAGGAATCAGGAATCAGGAATCAGGAATCAGGAATGATGAATCAGGAATGATGAATGACGAATCAGGCATGATGAATGATGAATCAGGAATCAGGAATGATGAATCAGGAATAAGGAATCAGGAATGTTGAATCAGGAATAAGGAATGATGAATCAGGAATGACGAATGATGAATCAGGAATGAGGAATCAGGAATGATGAATCAGGAATGATGAATCAGGAATCAGCAATGATGAATCAGGAATGATGAATGATGAATCAGGAATGATGAATCAGGAATCAGGAATGATGAATGATGAATCATGAAAGAGGATTGATGAATCAGGAATCAGGAATGATGAATCAGGAATGATGAATCAGGAATCATGAATCAGGAATGATGAATCAGGAATGATGAATCAGGAATGATGAATGACGAATCAGGAATGATGAATGATGAATCAGGAATGATGAATCAGGAATCAGGAATGATGAATCAGGAATGATGAATGATGAATCAGGAATGATGAATCAGGAATGATGAATCAGGAATCAGGAATCAGGAATGATGAATCAGGAATCAGGAATGATGAATCAGGAATCAGGAATGATGAATCATGAAAGAGGATTGATGAATCAGGAATCAGGAATGTTGAATCATGAATCAGGAATGATGAATCAGGAATCAGGAATGATGAATCAGGAATCAGGAATGATGAATCAGGAATCATGAATGATGAATCAGGAATCAGGAATGATGAATCAGGAATGATGAATCAGGAATCAGGAATGATGAATCAGGAATGATGAATGATGAATCAGGAATAATGAATCAGGAATGATGAATCAGGAATCAGGAATCAGGAATGATGAATCAGGAATCAGGAATCAGGAATCAGGAATCAGGAATCAGGAATGATGAATCAGGAATAAGGAATGATGAATCAGGAATGATGAATCAGGAATGATGTATCAGGAATCAGGAATCAGGAATGATGAATCAGGAATGATGAATGACGAATCAGGAATGATAAATGATGAATCAGGAATCAGGAATGATGAATCAGGAATAAGGAATCAGGAATGATGAATGAGGAATAAGGAATGATGAATCAGGAATGATAAATGATGAATCAGGAATGTGGAATCAGGAATGATGAATCAGGAATCAGCAATGATGATTCAGGAATGATGAATCAGGAATGATGAATCAGGAATCAGGAATGATGAATGATGAATGATGAATCAGGAATCAGCAATGATGAATCAGGAATCAGGAATGATGAATCAGGAATGATGAATCAGGAATCAGGAATCAGGAGTGATCAATCAGGAATCAGGAATGATGAATCAGGAATCAGGAATGATGAATCAGGAATGAGGAATGATCAATCAGGAAAGAGGGATGATCAATCAGGAATCAGGAATGATGAATCAGGAATGAGGATTGATGAATCAGGAATGAGGAATGATGAATGATGAATCAGGAATGATGAATCAGGAATAAGGAATCAGGAATCAGGAATCAGGAATCAGGAATCAGGAATGATGAATCAGGAATGATGAATGACGAATCAGGCATGATGAATGATGAATCAGGAATCAGGAATGATGAATCAGGAATAAGGAATCAGGAATGTTGAATCAGGAATAAGGAATGATGAATCAGGAATGACGAATGATGAATCAGGAATGAGGAATCAGGAATGATGAATCAGGAATGATGAATCAGGAATCAGCAATGATGAATCAGGAATGATGAATGATGAATCAGGAATGATGAATCAGGAATCAGGAATGATGAATGATGAATCATGAAAGAGGATTGATGAATCAGGAATCAGGAATGATGAATCAGGAATGATGAATCAGGAATCATGAATCAGGAATGATGAATCAGGAATGATGAATCAGGAATGATGAATGACGAATCAGGAATGATGAATGATGAATCAGGAATGATGAATCAGGAATCAGGAATGATGAATCAGGAATGATGAATGATGAATCAGGAATGATGAATCAGGAATGATGAATCAGGAATCAGGAATCAGGAATGATGAATCAGGAATCAGGAATGATGAATCAGGAATCAGGAATGATGAATCATGAAAGAGGATTGATGAATCAGGAATCAGGAATGTTGAATCATGAATCAGGAATGATGAATCAGGAATCAGGAATGATGAATCAGGAATCAGGAATGATGAATCAGGAATCATGAATGATGAATCAGGAATCAGGAATGATGAATCAGGAATGATGAATCAGGAATCAGGAATGATGAATCAGGAATGATGAATGATGAATCAGGAATAATGAATCAGGAATGATGAATCAGGAATCAGGAATCAGGAATGATGAATCAGGAATCAGGAATCAGGAATCAGGAATCAGGAATCAGGAATGATGAATCAGGAATAAGGAATGATGAATCAGGAATGATGAATCAGGAATGATGTATCAGGAATCAGGAATCAGGAATGATGAATCAGGAATGATGAATGACGAATCAGGAATGATAAATGATGAATCAGGAATCAGGAATGATGAATCAGGAATAAGGAATCAGGAATGATGAATGAGGAATAAGGAATGATGAATCAGGAATGATAAATGATGAATCAGGAATGTGGAATCAGGAATGATGAATCAGGAATCAGCAATGATGATTCAGGAATGATGAATCAGGAATGATGAATCAGGAATCAGGAATGATGAATGATGAATGATG
>JAOWCC010000646.1:0-18965 GCA_030867875.1 Actinernus sp. WN-2022 | reverse complement strand
TGTAGTTAGTTCTTCGTTCTGATCAACCTTTTTTGAAACAGGTGTATTCTAAACACATTAACTAGGAGGTCCTGAAAATTATGTCACTGTACTGTAACATAGGTACATGCATCATACACATCATGTGCTGTTGGGATAATTCTGGAGTATTTGGTCCTCAGAGGTTATACCCCTGGCCCACTTTTTCAGACTAGCACAGGGGTTAATTCCTGTTCCCCCCCCCCCCCCCCACCACCACCAAAAAAAAAAACCCAAAACAAAACAACAACAAAATGAAAACAAACCATGCATTGCATAATATATCACTTCTTTCTTTGGTCATTAAACATTGTGGACTTGATCCCTCCTGTTATAAAGGGCACAGTCCAAGATATGTGTTTTATTATTGGAAAATATTTATGACTATCAAGTTAATCTTCATATTGGAAAAGTAAAAAGTAATTAAACACTGCATATAGGTTAAATGAATTATTATTGCTTTACAGAAATTGCTCTGACTCGCTGAAGACCAGTTTAGCTTTGGCACTTCGTCACTCAAGAGAACAGGCCCAGAAAACTTATGACCAAAGGACAAGTGCAGAGAAAAAAGACGAGGCTGTTGCATTTGCACGTCAGTGTTCAGAAACCATTTCTCAATCCGAGGTCAATCGAGAAGAGCCCCCCCCAAGACCCTCGAAAGAACGAGAGTTCCAGCCTGGTCAATTCGTTGCTCTTGTTGAAGAACGGAGCACATTGAAAGAACCGAAGTTGTTGGTCGGTAGAGTTCAACACTATGTCAGTGACATAGACGTGTCTTTGCTTTGGTACAAACAGACAAATTCAAACAGGTACAGCCTTGAATTTGATGGATCACCATGGATTGAGTCGACTCATAGCTTGCATGCTGTCAAAATGACTCAAGCAAAAAACAATTCAGGCCAATATTTGCTGTCAACATCTGCCAGGACAATTCACAAGGCTGTCAAGGGAATGTAGTACATGTATATCAAAACAGTAGTGTACGTGTGGCTTCCTTGCTGTGTTTTTTCTTCCAATTTCAGCAGCAGAAAGCAGACATTAGTGTCCAGTATTTTGATGCAGCTCAGTTGTCCATTAATTGTCATTGTGCTGGTTAAAGTATGTAGTGATTACATGGATAGAGACCTTGATTTATGCAATTAATGGTGGCACAAACTCTGATTTCGAACATGCCTTTAATTTACACCTCTCAGCTCTCAAGAAGATCAGCAAAGACCTTGCGAGAAGCAATGTACGAATAGTACTGCATACGCGCTAACCGTTGATCAGATGCCATCAAAAGTCTCAAAAATGCTCTCAGATGCTGTGAACTTTTTCACAAAGACTCTAAATTTAGAATGTCTTGGCAAGAGCAGTAACATTAGTTGTTTATACTGTGTGCAGACCTTAATTATGCAATATTCGGGAGTATTGCACTTTTTATTTAAACTAGCTGGTCAGCAAAATTGAGCACTGGTCGGCACATAAGAAAATCAGCCTTGTCGGATAAATCATCATGTTCTGCTAGTTCGGACAGCAGTAGCACTTCCTCTGATCCTAGTGTGGTGGAATTGGAACATAATCTAAGCGACGTGGAACAAATTTTGGATAATGAAACTACTCCTCAGCTCAACCAAGTCCAAAGCCTATCACTTCCTCTCAGCTCTCAAGAAGATCAACAAAACCAAAGACCTTGCAAGAAGCAACGTACGAATAGTACTGCATACGCGCTAATTAACCGTTGATCAGATGCCATCAAAAGTCTCAAAAATGCTCTCAGATGCTGTGAACTTTTTCACAAAGACTCTAAATTTAGAATGTCTTGGCAAGAGCAGTAACATTAGTTGTTTATACTGTGTGCAGACCTTAATTATGCAATATTCGGGAGTATTGCACTTTTTATTTAAACTAGCTGGTCAGCAAAATTGAGCACTGGTCGGCACATAAGAAAATCAGCCTTGTCGGATAAATCATCATGTAAAAAATATGTGAAATGTGAGTGTCGTAGCTTTCAATTGAAGGGCTGTGTGCAAAATGGGCGTAAGTGGCAATTCTCCTTCAATTTTTTTTTTTTAAAGGCAAAATTTAGAACGTGATCAGGAGTCACTTACGCCCTTGTTGCACATAACCCTTCGATTGCTACAAAGTAATTAGACTGCATTCTTTTGAAGTTTTATAATTTCTGTTTATATTGACTGTTTTACAAAGCAGAAATGAACAAAACAAGACAAAAGGCTGCCAAGTCAGATCGACCGATTGATTTTGCTTTCATGCATGATTCGAACCCAGTACCCACTCCAGGGTATTGCATTAATGATCCCATGATAATTATTTGTTCCATTACATTTATTTAGCATTTAAGATGTTAGGGAAAATATACAAACATGCCATGGTTGGCTTGAGCCAGGATAGTTAAGGCCCTGGATGTGACCTTTTTGAAAGATTAACTGGTCACATCATTGTGTTATCTTTCTGCCAATCGGTACTAACTTGTATACATGTATGCATGTGATGTTATCTAGCTTGCCAGATTTTTTGTATTCCCTGCCCCCAAGTTAGTAATTAAACCATTGTCCTGATCTGGAAACAGGATTGAGAGAGAGAGAGAATCTCATGGACATGTCAGGGGTAGGGTCAGGGATTATTGCAAACTAATTTATGCCCCATTCACACCAACTAAAACTGTTTGTTTACCTAAACCCTATCAGCTTGAATGTGCTTTAAGTAACATGGGGTAAACATTACATCGAACAGCTTGTTTAGCCAGGGTCTATCAGATCAGGTTGCAACTAGTTTAGCGTCAAGCAAGTACAATGTGGAAACATATATTATTTTAAACTTGTTTCTAAATTAAACAGATTTTAAATGATGATTTAAAGCTTTGGTGTGAATGGAGCATTATAAGTCATTGTAAAATTTAATGTGTGCACAAATGATATCAATTGAAATAAACTTCAATGATTGTCTTAAACAAAAACGTTGTTGTACTTACTCTCGCACAGTTTTGGCCAGTGGAAGCTGTCCAACAATGAAATGAATTGCAATGCATATTTTTTTGCTCTTGTGACCCCACATAGTACAAGCTTATTTTAATGGGTGGTATTAGCAAACTTCAAAATGCTGTTTTCGAAAAAAATCCAATCTATTGAAGGTTGAAAAATTACATTTTCAAACAGGTTCTTATAATCTTGCAGTTATTTATGACGTGGGAAAACAAGGGACAGAAAATGTGAGCCTTCATGAGAATGCAATTAGCTTTTTTAAAGAAAACCATGGCCTAGCTAGCGGGGTCAACTCAATGTAACCAGGTTTTAAAATCGGATCAAAATTGTTTGGTAGAGCCCAAGAAGTGTCTGTCAACCATACAGTGTGTCACCCATGTGGGAGTTGAACCCACTCATCTCTGGTAACATGTTACCCGAGATTACCCCTTTGGGTGGTTACGTTGCTGATGGTTGCCTCCTTGTGATGGGGCTGGAGTTTGTATTCAAATCCTTTCTTTGCCAAAAGCAATAGATTTGGCCACACTAGCTATGAGCCATTTCGTAAACATGGAGTGTGCAAATTGACACAAATTCAATTCCAATTTAAAACAAAAAATGCCACATTTAAATTATTATGTTTACCAAGTTTTAGGGTATTTGAGCAGATATAAGTACTGATCATGAATAAGAAGTGTTTCAATTTTTTGGGAGTACTGAACTCTTGCTGTTCAGTTCTTATTTACTCCAACTGTCCATCTCAAACTCTTTAAAGGGAACCCCAACTGTTGAAACAAGTTGCTGTTAAATTGTTGGCAATGTGGTCTAAATTAAAAATATGTTGGAAAATGCATTTGTTTTAAAACAAAATCAATACAAGTATGGCTCTGATGACATTTCGCGGCTGGCCCTATTGTCAAAAACAATAGACCTTTTGTTGTGTAACAATAGGGACAACCGTGTGACGTCATCAGATCCAAGATGGTGGCGCCCACGCCCAAAATGGCTCATACTTGTATCCAATTTTTAAACAAATATGTGGAAATATATTTTCCAATTTGTTCAACAGATTTTTAATTCGGACCACATTGCCAACAATTTAACAGCAACTAATTATTGGATTACATTTTCACACATGGCCACAGCTCATAATGTGAATCAATTTAAAAAGGGCCTTGAAATCTGATATTAAAAATTCCATAGTTTTTTCTTGCTTTTGGAAGATAATAAGACTGTTTTGCGGCAAGCCTTGTATTGTAGTTATGAATTTTATTAACCTTAATAAAGAAAGAATGAAAAACAGAAGGTAAGAGATGATTGTGAAATTTGTACATAAATATTGAAATGTGCAGGGTGACAAGATCAATTTTTTTTATAATTTTTAAAGACTTAAACAATGAGCTTGAATGCTCATCAAATCTAGAAAACGTAATGATACGCATTGCCTTTTTTTGTAAAATAAAGAGCAGTTGAAGGGTAGTTTCATATGTATTCCCCCAAGTAATTATCCCATAGATCAAAAATGGATATATCAAAGCATAATAAAGATTTAGAAGAATATCTATACTAATATAATAGCGAAGTTTGGAAAAAATGGCAACACTTCTTTTGATCTTTTTAGCAATGCATTCTACTTGTTGTTGTTTTCAACTAAGATTTGAATCGATTAAGATACCAAGGTACTTAATACAAAAGTCTTGCTTTAGATGCTTATCACTTATAGTTAACTTAAAATTTGAGACCTTAAATTTTTTTTGTGGGGGATGAAAGATAACAAAATTGGATTTTTCTATGTTAAGTGAGAGCTTGTTAGCACTGATAGCCAGATATGAACATTGTTTAGTTCAGCATTTATGCTTGTTTCAAGTATTGAGAGATTCTTGTGTTCACTGAAAAGATTTGCATCATCTGCAAATAGATGAAAATCAAATAGATCTGAAGAATGATGAAAGTCATTTACATATAATAAAAAAGGTAATGGACCAAGAACAGATCCCTGTGGAATTCCACAAGATACAGTACTCTGATCTGATGTTACATACATTATTTACAGTAACAACTTGTTGTCGATTACTAAGATATGAAACAAACCAATCTTTGGCAATACCTCGGATACCATAGTACTCTAATTTCTTAATCAAGATTTTATGATTAACCGTGTCGAAGGCTTTACTGAAATCTAAGAATATTCCACAGGAATAGTTGCAGTCATCTATTGCTTTTTGAATTTTATCAATTATACAAAGAACTGCATGATCTGTAGAATGTTTTGCACGAAATCCAAATTGCTTATCAAAAAAAGTGTTTTTTTTCCCAAGGAATTTAAGTAATCTATCATACATTATTTTTTCTAAAAGCTTATTTAAAAGACTGAAAGAAGGGAAATTGGGCGGTAGTTGCACAAGCAAGTTTGAGATCCTTTTTTTATAAACAGGAATTATGTTTGCTAGCTTAAAATCACTTGGGACAATACCAGCCATAAAGAGATATTCCAGTGGCTTTGATCGATAACAGTTTTTTAGAATTTTAAGTATGGATATTGGTATACTAAAGGGGCCTGTGGCTTTACCAGATTTTAAACTAGCAATTTCATTACTATAGTGGTAGGAAAGACAAAAAAGATGTTACACGTTGGTGTAGTTAGATACTCTAGTGGTGTTTTGTGTACATTAGGTATTGTACTTGCTAATTCTTTACCTACGTTAGCAAAATATGTATTAAAAGCATTTGCAACGAGCTTAGGGTCAGTTATTTCACAATTATTATCTACAATCATTATAGATATCTGGCTAGCCTGGGGCTTGAAATGAATAATTTGTTTAATTCCTTTCCATATTCGTTTACTATCATTAATGTTATCAAAGAAATATTTATTGTAATATTGTCTTTTACTTGCCTTTAAGAGATGTTTTAATTTATTTCTATAAAATTTAAATTGTGTATGATTTAAGTAAGTAGATTTTGTCTTAATAAATTTTCTATATAGTTAATTTTTAATCTGAATGCGAAGGGATGTTTCGCGCCAATGATCTAATGTTGATTGAAAAGTAATAATAAATGCTACCATATTCGATGACTAATATATGTCCAGTGCGATAAAATGAAAAAAACAAACACGATTTACGTACGCTGAAAGTGGAAAGAACGTACGTGCGCACAGATATCGAACGTACGTGCAGAGATATGTACGTGATTCATAGTACGTGCGTCATCGTCGCACGTACGTCATTGTACGTGCGTCGCTTCTCTTACCTCGCCCTATAAATAAGGAGTGTCTCGACTAACCAGTCAAACAGTGTGAAGGGCCATGGACGAGAATACTACCAGTCGAACGGGACCAATGGACCAATTTCTTGGTGAAACTTCCAGTATGCAGCGAGAAAGGTCAGTGATTGCAGTCAATAATTTAGTCTTACGTACTGTTAATTCAAATGAATCAAATTGTTGCATTCTGGGTAATTAGCACTCGCTTAGGAAGGATCCGATAGACAATTTTTTATGGATACAAATTGCGCAAAATTATCCATTTAGCTCGTGTTTTTAGACTCGTTCTTCCATTAAGACCCTCGCGTAAGCCTTCTTCCTTTATTTATCTTGTATCACAGAAGATGTGTAGCTAAATTTACGTTACTAGAACAATAGCGCTGCGCGTGAGGTCTAAAAATAGTGTCTGAAACGAGACCCCCCGCAAGGGTCAGACAAACATGGCGCGAAATACAGTGTTTGTATGGGAATCCGATGCCAAATAATTTCCGTAAAATCGAGTGTCTGAAATATTCACTGTCAGCAAACTGAAGATACCAGGTAAAAGATTAACTAATCAAAATTTGAGGGATGTAGCTGTGCTGGGAAGCGTGCAATCGTGTTTTCAGTTTTCTATACTGATTTGTAACTTTGACTCGTTGTTTTAAACAGCCGAAATGTATGGGAAACTGAAAACACGATTGCACGCTTCCCAGCACAGCTACATCCCTCAAATTTTGATTAGTTAATCTTTTACCTGGTATCTAAAGTTTGCAGGCAGTGAATAGTTCAGAAATTCGATTTTACGAAAATTATTTGGCATCGGATTCCCATACAAACACTGTATTTCGCGCCATCTTTGCACCTCGCTTGATAAGATTGCCGTTTGTCGCTTTGTTTCAATCCTCTGTATTTTAGCCAACGTTTAAGCTGTTCGACAGTACAATCATCAGGTTCTCTTTCGGAATATAATGCAGGAAAGCCGTCATTTTTGGTAGAATAGTCAGACGACGAACTGAAGTGCTGGTCAATTCTTGTAAGTTCTAACGCGAAAAGTGGTTTGTTTGTCTGAGTCATGCGGGGGGGTCTTAATTTTCGTGACGTCACTCACGCGCAGCGCTATTGAAACGATACTACATCCGGGACCTGAGTGGCGTATTTTCCATATCTTCACTAGTGAATATATCGAGGACGTCTTGTTCCACTTTTTGCCTATTTTTTATTGTGTCTATATAACAAAAATACATATTCACTGTTTGAGTAGCCAATCAGAGCGCGCGAAAAGTGATATTCACTGGTGCGGTATATACTAAAACGATATATTATGTAAGTAAAATATAAGTGGGTGGAAAAGCGTCAGAAAAATGAGATGCTGTCAGTGTCAATAACATACTGAAATCTGAGCTGGAATGATTATGACGACTTAATTGCAAAGAATATAGGGGAATATTTTGAAATGTTTAGCTCAAATGAAAAGTAGGCAAGTAATTACTTTTAAATTTCATGCACTTGTCGAAATTCAATATACAAATCTTGCCAGGACGGGGTATACCATAAGAGGCAAGTGTGGAATGTTTGGCGAAGTGCGCGCGCATTCATGGCGTTTAAACTATAGGTAACATCATCATGGTGGCCATGTTTCTTGCGTCTAGTTTGTAGTTCGTCCCAGTCTCGGGTGCATTAAGGCGTGGGTCTCGAAATGGCAAATCAAGAGGGGGTATCAGTCTATCTCTTTCTCATTAAGAATATTTTTATTCAAACTTTGACAAACATGATGTTGTTACGATAATATTTTCAATTGTCCTCGTTGGATTGGTAAACTATGAACTCTATCTGATCGACGTGCATAAAAATCCCCGGCATATGAAAACACTTTACCATAATGCAAGAGGCCATTAAATAAATCATTTTCATTACGGTTCGAAGGTCACATTCCATGTTTCCATTGTAACTGTCATGCGAAATTGTTAAGGTAGTGATAAAAACATCATATTTGTCAAAATTGTATGTAAAAATGTTACGAAGAGAGAGAGAGAGACTACGCCCTCTTGATTTGGGGTGGCCACCTTCAGACGCAGGGACTGAGACCGTACGTCATAAGATGACTTATTGGCGGTTATATAACCCTGGCAGCTCTATTTTGCAGTTTCTGTACCTTGTTTAATAAAGAGTTGTTCCGATGTTATCCCACACAGGACAACAATACAATATTTGAAGTTCATTGTTCTAATTTTTGTAATAAAAGCGCCCACTGAGGAAACTGTATAATAGAATAAAATCAGCATAAATCGTATTTTTTTTTTTATATCGTCATGTAGCAGCAGCCCGCCAAGCGAGGGAATCGGAGAAGGGACATCAGAAGTGCCATCACAAGTGCCAAGGTAATCCTCCCCATTTGAGCAAGAGGCCGAAAGTCTGAAAGAAACACAGACCATTTGAAACGCGACATGGCGACAGAACAACACAATTCGACAACAAGCTAGCGAATGCTAAATGCGTTTCTTTCTTTCTTGTCTTTTTTTTTTTTTTTTTGGACTATCGCAGCTCAGACGGCGAGGAACTGGGAGAAGAACGGATCCACACATCGCGATCTTCTCGTTTGGCTGGTGGTTGGCAGTTTATAGATCGCGAGGCACAAGTAGACGGGTGAGTACTTGTATGAATCGAGATCACGATTGTCAATTAAAGGAGCGGTGTCGCGGTTAGAGAGACTCCCCTCCCCTTCCCATCATGCACCCCTCTTCTAGGTGTAGATCTCATATTGCACAACCTTTTCAATCAAGCTTCAAAGGAAGAGAACTTATAACCGTTGGAATCCAATTAACTTCCAACGATGGAACAACGTTACGATGCACGCGCAAAACCACGACACGGCGCCTTTAATTACCGAATTGAGCTTTTTCAAACAGCAGCAACAACAACAATAATAATAATAATGATAATGACAATAATAGCAATAATAGTTGATAATGACGTCGAAGCTCGTGTGATTGTATACCGTGCAGCAACGACTCGCAAACCGTAAGGTGAAAACTACAACTGCAGCTTATCTGCACTGTGGCGCAGTGTTATATGCGTGCGTGCCTGGACTTAACATTTTTCTCAACCCTGTTTCGTTGGTTACATGGTTTTCCACTCGTTCGTTGCATGGGTTGTGCCGTGTTTTTTTGTTTTTTGTTTTGTTTTCACCACAATGTACAATAGGCAATGCACGAGACAACGTACGTAATCATGAAATAGCATAATCAATCGTGCAACATGTACTGTTCCCCAGAAGTGGTCGCCGCGGTACCGATGAAGACGAGGGAGAAGGCGAAGGAGAACTCTCGCAGCTAATAGACGACTCGCGGGTCGAGAATACGATGTCGCCTTCTGCCTACCGCAGCTTCGACCACGCCGCTGAACGAAGACAGGAGCTCGCGATGCAACCATACTTCCCCGAAGCTTTTGCTACGTCGCCGGAAGAACCTCTTTGCTTCGACTTCAATCTGGCTGTATTAGACTCTTTGAAGATTCCCCTGCCCCTTAGGGCACCAGAACGCCTACGCCGCGATGGGTCCGACGAGGACAGCACTAGCAGCGACGACGAAAGCGGCGACAAAACCTTCGAGAGTCGCAAAGAGGCAATAAAGTATTGCAGGGCGAAGCTTAGAAGGTGGACGCCTCTGCAGGAGAGCGGCGAAAGTCAGGCCGGACCGGAGAAAAAGCCAAAGCGTCGACGTCATCCTGGCATAAACAAGCAGGCCATGTTTCACTTGGAAGGGAGAGAGCTATCGCAACTCTTGCAGAGTGGACGGAGCGAGTTCGACGAGAATTTAAAACTTGTCAGGGAAGACCGGTATGTTAGTACACAGATGTCCGTTTTGCCGTGATTTTGCCGTGCGCCTGCCCTCGCGTATAGATGCGCGGGTAACTTTGGACGTTCTCTGCGCATCTATGCGAGAACTGGCCCACGGCAAAACGAAGCGTATTTGTTTAAAACGGCAACGCGTCCTTTGCGGCTAGCACATCACGTGGCTGTACTGGAGAGCAATACAAATCTTAATTTATGCATTTCATCCATTTTGCATAGTTTCGCCTTAATTAATAACTCGTTAAAGAAACATTGTTAGTCACCTTGTTTTCCCAGCTGAAATTGGTAAACAAAGGCTTCCTTCCACTGGTTATCCTGTTAAACTCGCGTTTTTGATTTACTGATTTCGTGGTCTAAGCCACGTTTCATTCAACGCCAAACCATTACCCGAACTTTGATCCCTGAACCAGGCATTAACATGCATGCTTGAGTTGCCGAATGCAGGAACTAACTAACTGACTTTGCCGTTCTTTTCTTCAATACACAGGTACGGGAATGTAATGTTCCTAAATGCGCCAAGCTGGAGTTGCGCGAGTGTTCAGTTTACTCACGGCTTTCCACGGCGGCTCATAAAAGCGGACCACGGCGGGTATTTACCAGGCAATGTGATTGTGTCCGCCAAAGCAAGTAATATGTGCCTGCGAAGACTGGCGGTCGAAGATGTAGCTTGCCTGATCAGTAAAAGCTCCATCGCTGGTGCCGGATTTACCGTGGCTAGACTGTTAAACTGTCGGTACGCCGCAGTGCGCTACCACGGTAGCGAGTACTCGCCTGACTACCTCCTTCAAGCTATGCTCGAGGTAGGATTGTCATTCAGCACTTTCGAACGGGTAGGGGCGGATGTTCTGACTGGCATGTCTAAGCACCTGGTCTCACGGCAACAAGACGTCTGGTGCGATGCCCCTGACGAGAGCAGCTCCTCCACGGAAGAGAGCGACAGTGAAGAAGTAGAATCGCTAACCCGGATGGATTTTCTCCCGGCACAGCACAAGGACACCCAATTGAGTGACGACACCGCTCACGAAGCGCTGACGAAAATCCTGTGCAACACCACGCAAGCGACGCAGACGGAACTTCCCGTCGACGAGTCTAGACCGGAACGACACGACACGCAACGACGACGACACGCAACGACGCGATCCAACAAGCGCAGAGCAGCTGGTGCGACCAATTCGTCGTCAAGCGGAAACAAGCAGAGGAAAGGTTCGTCGCAGCAGCGTGGCGATGGCCCAACGGAACCAGAGAGTGAGGGCACTTCAAGCCAACTCGTAGCTCCAGGCTGCTACGACCTGCCAGCAGTTGGTGTGCCCGCTGGCTTGGTCAGCGATGCCTTACCAGACAGCGCCTCGCTGAAGAGCTTGTGTGACTACACGGCCAGGAACCGCCCGTTTACCATGCAGGTAAGAGTCATGCACTATTCTACGTCTGCATGCACGCTCTCCTATATATACGTTCTATCGACGCAATAAGCGTACAGTCTGTTCGACTTGGGTTTCGGGCCTGCTGAGTTTGTTTGTATTCCGCCCTTGCTCCGAGGGTTTTTCTCCCTAAACCTAAATGCGATCTGTGGTTTAACCAGGTCCTGCCTTTGACCAGCCCCTATGGTTGTTTCGGGTCCCCGTTAAGTAATAGTCCAGCTAAGAACTAGGCAGTCCAACGGCAAGGAATGTAGAAAGGTGCTAATTTTCTATTCTTCTTTCTCGTAATTTCATTGGTTGATACTCATAAATTCAATAGAAACCCATCGAAATAACGCATTTTCCTTCGATAATTTTGGAGGTTTGAATTTAGTTTTGATCAAATGGTTTCATTTCGAAGAATATCGTATGTGGGGAAAGTTCTCGAATTTGCGATTGAAAAATCTTTTGTTTTCTCCATTTCTGATTGGCTGGACGGCAGTTGCTTTGAGTTTTCTCAGCATAACCAATAGTTTATTTTCTGGGTGTAATTTCTATTGTGGACATCTCATACAGCACTTAAGGCATATTCAAGCAAAATCGTATGTGGGATATGCTCATTGCCGCAAGCCTATTGTTCTTTGCCTAGTTCTTATGCGGACCATTACTTAAAATTCAGAGTTTTCTTTCGCTCACTCCTTTTTGTTCTTCTTTTTTTTTTTCCCTTTCTTTTTCATCTTTGGTTTGGACAGGAAATTCGAAGCTCTTGCCGCCCTCCCGATCCGAACAACGTAGACTTCACCAGCGCACGAGAGGTGCACAGATTGGCCGAAAACCTCACAGCAGCGTACCAAACGAGTGGCGCGCAGGCCGTACTGCAGCGACTGTGGAACGTGTGCAAGGAAGACTGCGACTGTGCTGCGGACAGCTGCTCTTTGAAATCGGGTGGCTCGCTGCGCGACGCTGTGAACTGCGAAGGATCAGGTTGTCGCGTCTGTGTCTTCTTCACGCAGCATGCCAAGCTGACAGAGGACAGCGTGGGATTTGCCACCGACAAAAATAAGCGTCTTGCTGTACTGTTGGACCTCTCGACGGCTGTGGCGAACCTTTTCCCGCGCCACAACTTGGAGCACGGAGCACAGCAAAAGAAGAGACGCCTGAAGGAGGAACTGTCGTCTGTGCTGTGTTGCCAGGAAAACAGACTTGGATGCATTCGAGCCTTGGGAAAGCTCGCAGAATTCGTGCCACGAATCAGATGTGTGCAGCTGAAAAGCGGCTGGTCGCAGTTTTGGCCGCAACTTCGCAAGATCGCCAAAGCGGTCAACAAACAGCCCAGCACCGAATGCAAGTTGGTGGTATTGGCCGCTTTGAGATTGCGTATCCCTGCCGCCGAGTGGGGCTTCTTTTTGTCAACGGGGACACAGGAGGAAGCCAGCATAGTCCGGAAGACTTTCCTGTCTGACCCACCGTCGCCAGAAGAGACGATTGCCTCCAGTTCAGCAGTTGTTGTAGTGCCGCAGCACGCGAGGTGAACAGTTCCACGTTTCCGTGTTCGGTCGGAATGTCCACCTATATACGAACACTAGTTTTGGTTACTCTTATATTAAGTCACGTGAGTGTATTTGTTTCATTATTTCAAACAGAGACTTTCAAAGTACTTTTGCCAAATACAGTTGAACAAAGGGAGGTCTCTCGATTGATGACGGAAATTATTGAGTAAGAGGTCCTTTAAAGGCCTCCTGCAATTCGGACTGGACGGCATTTCAAAGTCCGCGCAGTTAGTTCCAGTCCTGGAACTAATTGCGCGGACTTTGAAATCAACGCGTCATCTCCCTTAGATTGACTAATATCATCAATTGTCAAAATCGCTAGAATTGATTATAATCATCATTCTAAGACAAATCCTAACCCGAACTACAAACCGAACCCTAACCATCGGACGAGTTCACGGGTAAACGACGGGTTCTCACTCACCTAGAGCTAGGGTTCGCAGGTAAACAAGAAAGGAAGGTAAACGAGAGAAGAATTTGTTTTGAGCGCTCCTACTCGGGCTCGAACTCGTAACCGTTTGCGTGTAGTGCTTGGTAGTACAGACGCCATGACCACTACACTAAGCGCGTCTACCGCCGTTCGGAATTTGACAATTGTCTATCTTTATATATACTTGACTGGCTTTTAACCTCGAGGTTAAATTGAGGATTATAATAAATTTTAGCGATTTTGACAATTGATGATATTAGTCAATCTAAGGGAGATAACGTGTTGTTGAAATGCCGTCCAGTCCGAATTGGAGGCATTTAAACATTACTTTAAAGAACGCCTTGCATGTCGTCGTCTCAATTAAGCCTCGGTCAGGCGTATCTAGCAAATGAAGAAAAACAAAACTGCCCTAGCAAACTGTACAGTGTAGGTAACTACATAGCTGGCAAATTGTTATTGCATGATCTACCTTAGTGTATGCGTTGTGCATTGCATGTGCATTGTGAAAGTAAAGAACTTTTAACGTACCACAAGTGTTGCTTGTTTCCATCACTGGCTATCGTATATAGTAATGACAGTCACACTTCGGTGCAGCGCAACCTTGAGTTCGTGAGCTGTCGAAAGAGTAAGACATTAAGACATTACTTTGATACTGCTTTTAAACTTCTCATGCAAGCATGTTACTCAAAGGCATGGTCGACTATTAGGAATTGTGATGAATTAACACTCTCAATTCGCCGGCCATCTTTGTCGGTTTTAAATGAAATACTGACTCTAGAAATCTTTAATGAGGCGTTGATCGTGACGTGTCACCAAAGACACGAGAATGGGCCGGTCACATTGCATTTTTTTTAAGTGCTGCTTATCTGATTACACTTCTGGTTGTTTCTAAAACTCCGTTTGGAATTGGTCGACATTTTGCCATTGGAGGTGAGAAAGTTGCGATAAATTGCTTCCAAGAACAACGGGGTCGCCTGATTCTCTATTTTCGAACTATCTATACTATTTAGAAGCGATACGCAAGGAATTGTTACTTTAAAAATGCAATGTATCCGGCCCATTTCGAGATGCAATTTCCTATACTCAGGCCTGATTCTCAAACGGCTTTGTAATGCTTAGTGATTGGACAAGCATAATCTCCATAATGCCACGGTGCCTACAACTCAAGTCTATGCAGACAACATTCACTGAAATCGTTAAAATAATACAGCTGCCTCGACCCCCGGGCTAACCACGGAGATATGTGGGGGAATCACGCAGGAGGATTGAATGCAAACATTGCCCCTGGGGTCGGGGAAATGCTTGACTTTGTTCTAGGGTTGGAAAACTGGGGTGGGGGGATTTGTTCCTTAAAGATACTATGAAGGTCAGTGAAGTGTTAATTAATAAAGTTCCATTCTCTGTTGAAAATAGAGTGTTCAATGCTATTGAAATAACGTTAGTAACGAGATTCCATGCAGTAGTCAATTCATGCAGGTCCAGCGATCTCATTTCGTGCAAAATGACGGGGGATTGTATAGGTCGTGGAAGACCTAACCAGGGGACTTTGAAAGGGACGATTCCCCTACCCCTGGGGGAAATCGTCAAGATTTGTTCTGTCCCCCTGGTCAGCCCGGGGGTCGACCCCTCGGGGAAGCCGCTGATAGGTGCATTAGTTTAAAACATTCTTCTTGGGGTTATAGTATTAAGGAGTCAAACACACGGATCGACTCCTAAACTCGAAACAAGCTAATTATTTCACATTTCATGGATCACCATCAAATATTTTCTCGCGCGCGTGATTGGTTGAATGTGTCACGTGACCTACAAGCGCGCCTCAAAGAAAATATTTCAAGGATGATAACAACAATAACCTACATTGCGGCCTTGATATTTGTCCTTGGACTGAGATTATCTCATCCTAGAAGCTCTCGGGAACTGTTCTCTTTTCGGATCAGATAATGTCCGCGGACGAAATATCAGGGCATATTTCCACGCCACAAATAGGTCATTGTATTTATATCTTTAAGTTATGCAGATATTTATACACATTTTAGACATACCTGATTTGCACTACATCAGTTCATCACCAACAAAAATAATAGACAACGGACATATCCAACGAACAGATCTAAAGAGCAACAAATATGGAATAGGTCAGTTTAAATGCCCGAAATTCTCGCCTTCTCGGTCGGCCATTTTGACCGCCACTTAACTTATGACCAACTCAACACTTACTGGCTTGCACTTACAAATAAGAAACATGTACCAGCGCGAACCTAGAGTCCTATAGAACTACGGGCACAGTTTTTTAGCTCCTCAAATCACCCTCTTCCCACGCAAAAAGAAGAAATAACATTCTCGACCCAGATCTACTCCGACACAGGTAGCCCGCACAAACGTAAACAAACCTAGTCTTCCCGCCTACCATCATGCATCAGTCAGGGCACGTGCTAAAGCCAAAATCTTCATCGCACTTCGCGTGATCGGTCGAGGAAATGGACGAGAGCAGGTCTTTCGCCTCTCCACAGCCGAAGATAGTGAATTACGAATCGTCGGAGGGGGAACAGTCCGTAAGAGATACATCTCCAGTACAGGGCAGTTTTGCCAACGACAGCACAAGCGAAAGTGAACACGATGTGTATGTGTCATCAGCGGAACCTCACCTCGAAATTGTGCCCGAATATTCCTCCGACTTCTCCTCTTCCCTAAGCCCTTCATATTCTGCTAGTTCGGACAGCAGTAGCACTTCCTCTGACCCTAGTGTGGTGGAATTGGAACGTAATCTAAGTGACGTGGAACAAATTTTGGATAATGAAACTACTCCTCAGCTCAACCAAGTCCAGCAAAGCCTATCACTTCCTCTCAGCTCTCAAGAAGATCAACAAAGCCAAAGACCTTGCAAGAAGCAACGTACGAATAGTACTGCATACGCGCTAACCGTTGCTCAGATGCCATCAAAAGTCTCAAAAATCCTCTCAGATGCCGCGAACTTTTTCACAAAGACTCTAAATTTAGAACGTCTTGGCCCACCTATATCCGAGGCCACCTTCTCCAAAGTTAAAGAGAGAATATGTTGTAAGTATAGCTTGATTTGTTTGGTATCACAGGGTTACCTAGTAACGCTTACTGTTATAATCCCCCATGTAACTTTGACATGGTCTCAAAAAGTGTAAGCAATATGTAAGGTTTGCCAATTGCCCACTACCTGGACGGCAGTATATCAAATAATTAAGCACTGTATACAGGCAGAGGTCTCTAATTCCCTTTCTCTCAAAGAGATCTCTGCTAGTAGGGAATGGTGAAGGGAAACTGCTGGATATGTAAATTGTTTATTCACAAAACAAAACTCTTTCCTATATTGTTACATGTAATACCATGAGCCCAAGTCGATCTACCAACCTTTGGAATGAATCACGTACAGCTAATTTTAATATTATTTTTCTTTCATTCCTTCTATATTGTCAGGCTACTTAGGATATCTGCACTCGGAACGAAACATGCCCTTGGTCAGTCTTGGCGACTCCGTCTTCCAAAATTCAAGCTGCATAGAAGGGTATCTGATTTATTTAACTGTGAGTATGTAACCTAGCTAGCATTCACCATGCCTCTTTGATGCTAAATCCCCTAGCCCCCCCCCCCCCCCCCCCCCCACTACCATTGGGTTATCAACATGCAAGCAGAACACTTACTGTGGGACTACTTGTAATTATTGGGGTCACTTAGACAACAAGAATCCATTGCATTTGTAGAACAAAAACAAAGAATTTGAACTTTTGGTCACCGGTCACAGTGAACGAAGAGCCATTTATTCATTTAGAGCCATTCATTTGTTTACTCAGGCTTCTCACCACTTGTCATTTTCACTCAAACACACAGGACAGCAGGAAACTGAACCCAAGTACTGTTTCTAACCATGTGGGTGGTATTCTCTACATGCTCAAATATCTTAATCGCAGCTCGGCACCTTTGTACAGTGACGTTCCTCTCATCAATCAGCTGAGAAAAACGGCCACGCATTTACAGAAGCAAGGAGATTTGGAGCGTCCCACAACTACCCATGAACTAAAGGCAGTGAACCGCTGGTTAGATTGGTACGTACTTACATTATCAATACGTACTGCCTGCTAGTCAGTAAGTTATATAATCATGGCTGCAATAATAATAAAATTGTGCACAGTTTGCTGGCTGCAGTAAGTGGTGTTAAGTGCAGAGAGAAAACAATATGACTGGTATTGAATGAAGTAACTATTAGCTTAAGGACTGCATGCATGCATGGTTACGAAAAAAGAGAGCTCACATCAGACAAAACATGGCTTTGCTCTGTGAAATAGATATCCCACGTGTTATTGTCCACACAGCATGATCACATGCATAATTTGTATGTTGAATGCCCAATACATTTATTTGCATGCTTCTGTCAGAATAAAATTGCATATTGTATAATAATTCTAATAATTGCACATTTGTATACTAATTTGAGTTTATATTATTTTGCAACTGAATTGACAAAAAGTTTCTAATGAAATGAAATTTCTCTATAGGGAACAGATTGTGGGGTGTATGACGATGCAACGGCAGAAATTTGAGATGGCTAAGGGACTAAGCAAGGCGAGAGAGTGCATGGATCTTGTGTTATTGGCAATGTACTGTGAATTACCACCGGCTAGAGCTCTGGAGATCAGAACGCTTCGCATCTGCAGAGAAAGTCCACAACAGCAATTCAATGCTAGGGATTTTACTGGGAAGAATGTCCTACTGCTCAATAGCAGTGGAAGTTTAACTCTACACTTTCAAGATTACAAGACAAAAAAATATTTTGGACATGACCAGGTCACCGTGGAGGTAAGCAATATTGTCTGCTGTCTACATAAAGGGCCAAATTTTCAAATTAACTTTATTAAGTTTACACGTTTTTATTACAAATTTCGATTCCGTATCAAGTGATCGTGCAGTTGAATGGTAGAATGTTTTTTTTTATTTGAGTGTGGCATCTGCATGTATGAGTCATAGAGGTCTCCAAAATGCCAATGAATTTCACGTCAACCCCAGAATAATTTATTATACAAAAACAATAACATGGTACATTGTAGACGAGATACATGCATGACCTTTCATAATGATCTATGATGTCATTGTAGATTACTGCAAATGTTCAATTAAAATCAAATAACAGTTTCATTCACAAGGAGAAATAAATTACAGTAATTTTCTGGGTTGCAGACCTCACATTCAGTGGCATTTTGAAGATACAACCTCATGGATGCATACAATACTCAAATCAAGAAACATTTCACCTGCAGTCAATATGTGACAGGGTGACTAACAGCTAGCAGAAGTGAAAAAAGCTTTGAATGATTAGTCGTTTCTACATTGCAGGAAGGAAGCGAGCTGACCAGGATAATACGAGAATATCTAAAGACGTACAGAGCACAGCTATGCCATACGACAGATGACCAAAATTGTGTTTTTTTGGTGAGTAGAACCCAAGTCAGATTGTTTACAAATCATGTCAGTTAATTATTACCCTGGATT
>JAOWCC010000645.1:0-67518 GCA_030867875.1 Actinernus sp. WN-2022 | reverse complement strand
GATTCCTGATTCATCATTCCTGATTCATGATTCACCATTCCTGATTCCTGATTCATCATTCCTCTTTCCTGATTCATCATTCCTGATTCCTGATTGATCATTCCTGATTCCTGATTCATCATTCCTGATTCCTGATTAATCACTCCTGATTCCTGATTCCTGATTCATCATTCCTGATTCCTGATTCATCATTGCTGATTCCTGATTCATCATTAATCATTCCTGATTCCTGATTCCTGATTCATCATTCCTGATTCCTGATTCATCATTCCTGATTCCTGATTCATCATTCCCCATTCCTGATTCATCAATCCTCATTCCTGATTCATCATTCCTGATTCCTGATTCATCATTCCTGATTCCTGATTCATCATTCCTCATTCCTGATTGATCATTCCTGATACCTGATTCATCATTCCTGATTCCTGATTAATCACTCCTGATTCCTGATTCCTGATTCATAATTCCTCATTCCTGATTCATCATTGCTGATTCCTGATTCATCATTCATCATTCCTGATTCCTGATTCATCATGCCTGATTCATCATTCATCATTCCTGATTCATCATTGCTGATTCCTGATTCATCATTCATCATTCCTGATTCCTGATTCATCATGCCTGATTCATCATTCATCATTCCTGATTCATCATTGCTGATTCCTGATTCATCATTCATCATTCGTGATTCCTGATTCATAATTCATCATTCTTGATTCATTATTCATCATTCCTGATTCCTGATTCATCATTCCTGATTCATCATTCATCATTCCTGATTCATCATTGCTGATTCCTGATTCATCATTCATCATTCGTGATTCCTGATTCATCATTCCTGATTCATAATTCATCATTCCTGATTCACCATTCCTCATTCCTGATTCATCATTCCTGATTCCTGATTCATCATTCCTGATTCCTGATTCATCATTCCTGATTCATCATTCCTGATTCATCATTCCTGATTCCTGTTTCATCATTCCTGATTCCTGATTCATCATTCATCATTCCTGATTCATCATTCCTGATTCCTGATTCATCATTCCTGATTCCTGTTTCATCATTCCTGATTCCTGATTCATCATTCCTGATTCATGATTCACCAGTCCTGATTCCTGATTCATCATTCCTCTTTCCTGATTCATCATTCATCATTCATGATTCATCATTGCTGATTCCTGATTCATCATTCATCATACCTGATTCCTGATTCATCATTCCTGATTCATCATTCATCATTCCTGATTCATCATTCCTGATTCCTGATTTATCATTCCTGATTCCTGATTCCTGATTCATCATTCCTGATTCATCATTCCTGATTCCTGATTCATCATTCATCATTCCTGATTCATCATTCCTTATTCCTGATTCATCATTCCTGATTCCTGATTCATCATTCATCATTCCTGATTCGTCATTCATCATTCCTGATTGATCATTCCTGATTCCTGATTCCTGATTCATCATTCCTGATTCATCATTCCTGATTCCTGATTCCTGATTCATCATTCCTGATTCATCATTCCTGATTCATCATTCGTCATTCCTGATTCATCATTCCTGATTCCTGATTCATCATTCATGATTCCTGATTCATCATTCCTGATTCCTGATTCATCATTCCTCGTTCCTGATTCATCATTCCTCATTCCTGATTCATCATTCCTCATTCCTGATTCATCAATCCTCATTCCTGATACATCATTCCTGATTCCAGATTGATCATTCCTCATTCCTGATTCATCATTCCTCATTCCTGATTCATCATTCCTGATTCCTGATTCATGATTCCTGATTCCTGATTAATCACTCCTGATTCCTGATTCCTGATTCATCATTCCTGATTCATCATTCCTGATTCCTGATTCATCATTGCTGATTCCTGATTGATCACTCCTGATTCCTGATTCCTGATTCATCATTCCTGATTCATCATTCCTGATTCATCATTGCTGTTTCCTGATTCATCATTCATCATTCCTGATTCCTGATTCATCATTGCTGTTTCCTGATTCATCATTCATCATTCCTGATTCCTGATTCATCATTCCTGATTCATAATTCCTCATTACTGATTCATCATTCATCATTCCTGATTCATCATTCCTGATTCCTGATTCATCATTCCTGATTCCTGATTCATCATTCCTGATTCATCATTCCTGATTCATCATTCCTGATTCATCATTCCTGATTCCTGTTTCATCATTCCTGATTCCTGATTCATCATTCATCATTCCTGATTGATCATTCCTGATTCCTGATTGATCATTCCTGATTCCTGATTGATCATTCCTGATTCCTGATTCATCATTCCTGATTCATGATTCACCATTCCTGATTCCTGATTCATCTTTCCTCTTTCCTGATTCATCATTCCTGATTCCTGATATATCATTCATCATTCCTGATTCATCATTCCTGATTCCTGATTCATCATTCCTGATTCCTGATTCATCATTCATCATTCCTGATTCATCATTCCTGATTCCTGATTCATCATTCCTGATTCCTGATTGATCATTCCTGATTCCTGATTGATCATTCCTGATTCCTGATTCATCATTCCTGATTCTTGATTCATCATTGCTGATTCCAGATTCATCATTCCTGATTCCTGATTCATCATTCCTGATTCATCATTCCTGATTCATCATTCATCATTCCTGATTCATCATTCCTGATTCCTGATTCCTGATTCATCATTCCTGATTCATCATTCCTGATTCATCATTCATCATTCCTGATTCATCATTCATCATTCCTGATTCATCATTCCTGATTCCTGATTCCTGATTCCTGATTCCTGATTCATCATTCCTGATTCCTGATTCATCATTCATGATTCCTGATTCATCAATTCTGATTCCTGATTCATCATTCCTGATTCCTGATTCATCATTCCTGATTCATGATTCACCATTCCTGATTCCTGATTCATCATTCCTCTTTCCTGATTCATCATTCCTGATTCCTGATTCATCATTCCTGATTCCTGATTCATCATTCCTGATTCATGATTCACCATTCCTGATTCCTGATTCATCATTCCTCTTTCCTGATTCATCATTCCTGATTCCTGATTCATCATTCCTGATTCCTGATTCATCATTCCTGATTCCTGATTAATCACTCCTGATTCCTGATTCATCATTAATCATTCCTGATTCCTGATTCCTGATTCCTGATTCCTGATTCCTGATTCATCATTCCTGATTCCTGATTCATCATTCCTGATTCCTGATTCATCATTCCTCATTCCTGATTCATCAATCCTCATTCCTGATTCATCATTCCTGATTCCTGATTGATCATTCCTGATTCCTGATTGATCATTCCTCATTCCTGATTGATCATTCCTGATTCCTGATTCATCATTCCTGATTCCTGATTAATCACTCCTGATTCCTGATTCCTGAATCATCATTCCTCATTCCTGATTCATCATTGCTGATTCCTGATTCATCATTCATCATTCCTGATTCCTGATTCATCATGCCTGATTCATCATTCATCATTCCTGATTCATCATTGCTGATTCCTGATTCATCATTCATCATTCGTGATTCCTGATTCATAATTCATCATTCTTGATTCATCATTCATCATTCCTGATTCCTGATTCATCATTCCTGATTTATCATTCATCATTCCTGATTCATCATTGCTGATTCCTGATTCATCATTCATCCTTCGTGATTCCTGATTCATCATTCCTGATTCATAATTCATCATTCCTGATTCATCAACATCATTCCTGATTCATCATTCCTGATTCCTGATTCATCATTCCTGATTCCTGATTCATCATTCCTGATTCATCATTCCTGATTCATCATTCCTGATTCCTGTTTCATCATTGCTGATTCCTGATTCATCATTCATCATTCCTGATTCATCATTCCTCATTCCTGATTCATCATTCCTGATTCCTGATTCATCATTCCTGATTCCTGATTCATCATTCCTGATTCATGATTCACCATTCCTGATTCCTGATTCATCATTCCTCTTTCCTGATTCATCATTCATCATTCATGATTCATCATTGCTGATTCCTGATTCATCATTCATCATTCCTAATTCCTGATTCATCATTCCTGATTCATCATTCATCATTCCTGATTCATCATTCCTGATTCCTGATTCATCATTCCTGATTCCTGATTCCTGATTCATCATTCCTGATTCATCATTCCTGATTCCTGATTCATCATTCATCATTCCTGATTCATCATTCCTTATTCCTGATTCATCATTCCTGATTCCTGATTCATCATTCATCATTCCTGATTCGTCATTCATCATTCCTGATTCATCATTCCTGATTCCTGATTCCTGATTCATCATTCCTGATTCATCATTCCTGATTCCTGATTCCTGATTCATCATTCCTGATTCATCATTCCTGATTCATCATTCGTCATTCCTGATTCATCATTCCTGATTCCTGATTCATCATTCCTGATTCCTGATTCATCATTCATCATTCCTGATTCCTGATTCATCATTCCTGTTTCATCATTCCTCATTCCTGATTCATCATTCATCATTCCTGATTCATCATTCCTGATTCCTGATTCATCATTCCTGATTCCTGATTCATCATTCCTGATTCATCATTCCTGATTCATCATTCCTGATTCCTGACTCATCATTCATCATTCCTGATTCATCATTCCTGATTCCTGATTCATCATTCATTATTCCTGATTCATCATTCCTGATTCCTGATTCATCATTCCTGATTCCTGATTCCTGATTCATCATTCCTGATTCATCATTCATCATTCCTGATTCATCATTCCTTATTCCTGATTCATCATTCCTGATTCCTGATTCATCATTCATCATTCATCATTCCTGATTCATCATTCATCATTCCTGATTCGTCATTCATCATTCCTGATTCATCATTCCTGATTCCTGAATCCTGATTCATCATTCCTGATTCCTGATTCCTGATTCAACATTCCTGATTCATCATTCCTGATTCATCATTCATCATTCCTGATTCATCATTCCTTATTCCTGATTCATCATTCCTGATTCCTGATTCATCATTCATCATTCATGATTCCTGATTCATCATTCATCATTCCTGATTCGTCATTCATCATTCCTGATTCATCATTCCTGATTCCTGATTCCTGATTCATCATTCCTGATTCCTGATTCCTGATTCATCATTCCTGATTCATCATTCCTGAGTCATCATTCATCATTCCTGATTCATCATTCGTGATTCCTGATTCATAATTCCTCATTCTTGATTCATCATTCATCATTCATCATTCATCATTCATCATTCATGATTCATCATTCATCATTCCTGATTCATCATTCCTCATTCCTGATTCATCATTGCTGATTCCTGATTCATCATTCATCATTCCTGATTCCTGATTCATCATGCCTGATTCATCATTCATCATTCCTGATTCATCATTGCTGATTCCTGATTCGTCATTCATCATTCGTGATTCCTGATTCATAATTCATCATTCTTGATTCATCATTCATCATTCCTGATTCCTGATTCATCATTCCTGATTCATCATTCCTGATTCATCATTCCTGATTCCTGTTTCATCATTGCTGATTCCTGATTCATCATTCATCATTCCTGATTCATCATTCCTCATTCCTGATTCATCATTCCTGATTCCTGATTCATCATTCCTGATTCCTGATTCATCATTCCTGATTCATGATTCACCATTCCTGATTCCTGATTCATCATTCCTCTTTCCTGATTCATCATTCATCATTCATGATTCATCATTGCTGATTCCTGATTCATCATTCATCATTCCTAATTCCTGATTCATCATTCCTGATTCATCATTCATCATTCCTGATTCATCATTCCTGATTCCTGATTCATCATTCCTGATTCCTGATTCCTGATTCATCATTCCTGATTCATCATTCCTGATTCCTGATTCATCATTCATCATTCCTGATTCATCATTCCTTATTCCTGATTCATCATTCCTGATTCCTGATTCATCATTCATCATTCCTGATTCGTCATTCATCATTCCTGATTCATCATTCCTGATTCCTGATTCCTGATTCATCATTCCTGATTCATCATTCCTGATTCCTGATTCCTGATTCATCATTCCTGATTCATCATTCCTGATTCATCATTCGTCATTCCTGATTCATCATTCCTGATTCCTGATTCATCATTCCTGATTCCTGATTCATCATTCATCATTCCTGATTCCTGATTCATCATTCCTGTTTCATCATTCCTCATTCCTGATTCATCATTCATCATTCCTGATTCATCATTCCTGATTCCTGATTCATCATTCCTGATTCCTGATTCATCATTCCTGATTCATCATTCCTGATTCATCATTCCTGATTCCTGACTCATCATTCATCATTCCTGATTCATCATTCCTGATTCCTGATTCATCATTCATCATTCCTGATTCATCATTCCTGATTCCTGATTCATCATTCCTGATTCCTGATTCCTGATTCATCATTCCTGATTCATCATTCATCATTCCTGATTCATCATTCCTTATTCCTGATTCATCATTCCTGATTCCTGATTCATCATTCATCATTCATCATTCCTGATTCATCATTCATCATTCCTGATTCGTCATTCATCATTCCTGATTCATCATTCCTGATTCCTGAATCCTGATTCATCATTCCTGATTCCTGATTCCTGATTCCTGATTCAACATTCCTGATTCATCATTCCTGATTCATCATTCATCATTCCTGATTCATCATTCCTTATTCCTGATTCATCATTCCTGATTCCTGATTCATCATTCATCATTCATGATTCCTGATTCATCATTCATCATTCCTGATTCGTCATTCATCATTCCTGATTCATCATTCCTGATTCCTGATTCCTGATTCATCATTCCTGATTCCTGATTCCTGATTCATCATTCCTGATTCATCATTCCTGAGTCATCATTCATCATTCCTGATTCATCATTCGTGATTCCTGATTCATAATTCCTCATTCTTGATTCATCATTCATCATTCATCATTCATCATTCATCATTCATCATTCATGATTCATCATTCATCATTCCTGATTCATCATTCCTCATTCCTGATTCATCATTGCTGATTCCTGATTCATCATTCATCATTCCTGATTCCTGATTCATCATGCCTGATTCATCATTCATCATTCCTGATTCATCATTGCTGATTCCTGATTCGTCATTCATCATTCGTGATTCCTGATTCATAATTCATCATTCTTGATTCATCATTCATCATTCCTGATTCCTGATTCATCATTCCTGATTCATCATTCATCATTCCTGATTCATCATTCCTGATTCCTGATTCATCATTCCTGATTCCTGATTCCTGATTCATCATTCCTGATTGATCATTCCTGATTCCTGATTCATCATTCATCATTCCTGATTCATCATTCGTCATTCCTGATTCATCATTCCTGATTCATCATTCATCATTCCTGATTCATCATTCGTCATTCCTGATTCATCATTCCTGATTCATCATTCATCATTCATCTTTCATCATTCATCATTCCTGATTCATCATTCATCATTCCTGATTCATCATTCCTCATTCCTGATTCATCATTGCTGATTCCTGATTCATCATTCATCATTCCTGATTCCTGATTCATCATGCCTGATTCATCATTCATCATTCCTGATTCATCATTGCTGATTCCTGATTCGTCATTCATCATTCGTGATTCCTGATTCATAATTCATCATTCTTGATTCATCATTCATCATTCCTGATTCCTGATTCATCATTCCTGATTCATCATTCATCATTCCTGATTCATCATTCCTGATTCCTGATTCATCATTCCTGATTCCTGATTCCTGATTCATCATTCCTGATTGATCATTCCTGATTCCTGATTCATCATTCATCATTCCTGATTCATCATTCCTTATTCCTGATTCATCATTCCTGATTCCTGATTCATCATTCATCATTCCTGATTCGTCATTCATCATTCCTGATTGATCATTCCTGATTCCTGATTCATCATTCATCATTCCCGATTCATCATTCCTGATTCCTGATTCCTGATTCCTGATTCCTGATTCATCATTCATGATTCCTGATTCATCAATTCTGATTCCTGATTCATCATTCCTGATTCCTGATTCATCATTCCTGATTTATGATTCACCATTCCTGATTCCTGATTCATCATTCCTCTTTCCTGATTCATCATTCCTGATTCCTGATTCATCATTCCTGATTCCTGATTCATCATTCCTGATTCATGATTCACCATTCCTGATTCCTGATTCATCATTCCTCTTTCCTGATTCATCATTCCTGATTCCTGATTCATCATTCCTGATTCCTGATTCATCATTCCTGATTCCTGATTAATCACTCCTGATTCCTGATTCCTGATTCATCATTCCTGATTCCTGATTCATCATTGCTGATTCCTGATTCATCATTAATCATTCCTGATTCCTGATTCCTGATTCCTGATTACTGATTCCTGATTCATCATTCCTGATTCCTGATTCATCATTCCTGATTCATCATTCCTCATTCCTGATTCATCAATCCTCATTCCTGATTCATCATTCCTGATTCCTGATTCATCATTCCTGTTTCCTGATTGATCATTCCTTATTCCTGATTGATCATTCCTGATTCCTGATTCATCATTCCTGATTCCTGATTAATCACTCCTGATTCCTGATTCCTGAATCATCATGCCTGATTCATCATTCATCATTCCTGATTCATCATTGCTGATTCCTGATTCATCATTCATCATTCGTGATTCCTGATTCATAATTCATCATTCTTGATTCATCATTCATCATTCCTGATTCCTGATTCATCATTCCTGATTTATCATTCATCATTCCTGATTCATCATTGCTGATTCCTGATTCATCATTCATCCTTCGTGATTCCTGATTCATCATTCCTGATTCATAATTCATCATTCCTGATTCATCAACATCATTCCTGATTCATCATTCCTGATTCCTGATTCATCATTCCTGATTCCTGATTCATCATTCCTGATTCATCATTCCTGATTCCTGTTTCATCATTGCTGATTCCTGATTCATCATTCATCATTCCTGATTCATCATTCCTCATTCCTGATTCATCATTCCTGATTCCTGATTCATCATTCCTGATTCCTGATTCATCATTCCTGATTCATGATTCACCATTCCTGATTCCTGATTCATCATTCCTCTTTCCTGATTCATCATTCATCATTCATGATTCATCATTGCTGATTCCTGATTCATCATTCATCATTCCTGATTCCTGATTCATCATTCCTGATTCATCATTCATCATTCCTGATTCATCATTCCTGATTCCTGATTCATCATTCCTGATTCCTGATTCCTGATTCATCATTCCTGATTCATCATTCCTGATTCCTGATTCATCATTTATCATTCCTGATTCATGATTCATCATTCCTGATTCATCATTCATCATACCTGATTCATCATTCCTGATTCCTGATTCATCATTCCTGATTCCTGATTCATCATTCATCATTCCTGATTGATCATTCCTCATTCCTGATTCATCATGCCTGATTCATCATTCATCATTCCTGATTCATCATTGCTGATTCCTGATTCGTCATTCATCATTCGTGATTCCTGATTCATAATTCATCATTCTTGATTCATCATTCATCATTCCTGATTCCTGATTCATCATTCCTGATTCATCATTCATCATTCCTGATTCATCATTCCTGATTCCTGATTCATCATTCCTGATTCCTGATTCCTGATTCATCATTCCTGATTGATCATTCCTGATTCCTGATTCATCATTCATCATTCCTGATTCATCATTCGTCATTCCTGATTCATCATTCCTGATTCATCATTCATCATTCCTGATTCATCATTCGTCATTCCTGATTCATCATTCCTGATTCATCATTCATCATTCATCTTTCATCATTCATCATTCCTGATTCATCATTCATCATTCCTGATTCATCATTCCTCATTCCTGATTCATCATTGCTGATTCCTGATTCATCATTCATCATTCCTGATTCCTGATTCATCATGCCTGATTCATCATTCATCATTCCTGATTCATCATTGCTGATTCCTGATTCGTCATTCATCATTCGTGATTCCTGATTCATAATTCATCATTCTTGATTCATCATTCATCATTCCTGATTCCTGATTCATCATTCCTGATTCATCATTCATCATTCCTGATTCATCATTCCTGATTCCTGATTCATCATTCCTGATTCCTGATTCCTGATTCATCATTCCTGATTGATCATTCCTGATTCCTGATTCATCATTCATCATTCCTGATTCATCATTCCTTATTCCTGATTCATCATTCCTGATTCCTGATTCATCATTCATCATTCCTGATTCGTCATTCATCATTCCTGATTGATCATTCCTGATTCCTGATTCATCATTCATCATTCCCGATTCATCATTCCTGATTCCTGATTCCTGATTCCTGATTCCTGATTCATCATTCATGATTCCTGATTCATCAATTCTGATTCCTGATTCATCATTCCTGATTCCTGATTCATCATTCCTGATTTATGATTCACCATTCCTGATTCCTGATTCATCATTCCTCTTTCCTGATTCATCATTCCTGATTCCTGATTCATCATTCCTGATTCCTGATTCATCATTCCTGATTCATGATTCACCATTCCTGATTCCTGATTCATCATTCCTCTTTCCTGATTCATCATTCCTGATTCCTGATTCATCATTCCTGATTCCTGATTCATCATTCCTGATTCCTGATTAATCACTCCTGATTCCTGATTCCTGATTCATCATTCCTGATTCCTGATTCATCATTGCTGATTCCTGATTCATCATTAATCATTCCTGATTCCTGATTCCTGATTCCTGATTACTGATTCCTGATTCATCATTCCTGATTCCTGATTCATCATTCCTGATTCATCATTCCTCATTCCTGATTCATCAATCCTCATTCCTGATTCATCATTCCTGATTCCTGATTCATCATTCCTGTTTCCTGATTGATCATTCCTTATTCCTGATTGATCATTCCTGATTCCTGATTCATCATTCCTGATTCCTGATTAATCACTCCTGATTCCTGATTCCTGAATCATCATGCCTGATTCATCATTCATCATTCCTGATTCATCATTGCTGATTCCTGATTCATCATTCATCATTCGTGATTCCTGATTCATAATTCATCATTCTTGATTCATCATTCATCATTCCTGATTCCTGATTCATCATTCCTGATTTATCATTCATCATTCCTGATTCATCATTGCTGATTCCTGATTCATCATTCATCCTTCGTGATTCCTGATTCATCATTCCTGATTCATAATTCATCATTCCTGATTCATCAACATCATTCCTGATTCATCATTCCTGATTCCTGATTCATCATTCCTGATTCCTGATTCATCATTCCTGATTCATCATTCCTGATTCCTGTTTCATCATTGCTGATTCCTGATTCATCATTCATCATTCCTGATTCATCATTCCTCATTCCTGATTCATCATTCCTGATTCCTGATTCATCATTCCTGATTCCTGATTCATCATTCCTGATTCATGATTCACCATTCCTGATTCCTGATTCATCATTCCTCTTTCCTGATTCATCATTCATCATTCCTGATTCATCATTGCTGATTCCTGATTCATCATTCATCATTCCTGATTCCTGATTCATCATTCCTGATTCATCATTCATCATTCCTGATTCATCATTCCTGATTCCTGATTCATCATTCCTGATTCCTGATTCCTGATTCATCATTCCTGATTCATCATTCCTGATTCCTGATTCATCATTCATCATTCCTGATTCATCATTCCTTATTCCTGATTCATCATTCCTGATTCCTGATTCATCATTCATCATTCCTGATTCGTCATTCATCATTCCTGATTCAGCATTCCTGATTCCTGATTCCTGATTCATCATTCCTGATTCATCATTCCTGATTCCTGATTCCTGATTCATCATTCCTGATTCATCATTCCTGATTCATCATTCGTCATTCCTGATTCATCATTCCTGATTCCTGATTCATCATTCCTGATTCCTGATTCATCATTCATCATTCCTTATTCCTGATTCATCATTCCTGTTTCATCATTCCTCATTCCTGATTCATCATTCATCATTCCTGATTCATCATTCCTGATTCCTGATTCATCATTCCTGATTCCTGATTCATCATTCCTGATTCATCATTCCTGATTCATCATTGCTGATTCCTGACTCATCATTCATCATTCCTGATTCATCATTCCTGATTCCTGATTCATCATTCATCATTCCTGATTCATCATTCCTGATTCCTGATTCATCATTCCTGATTCCTGATTCCTGATTCATCATTCCTGATTCATCATTCATCATTCCTGATTCATCATTCCTTATTCCTGATTCATCATTCCTGATTCCTGATTCATCATTCATCATTCATCATTCCTGATTCATGATTCATCATTCCTGATTCATCATTCATCATTCCTGATTCATCATTCATGATTCCTGATTCATCATTCCTTATTCCTGATTCATCATTCCTGATTCCTGATTCATCATTCATCATTCATGATTCCTGATTCATCATTCATCATTCCTGATTCGTCATTCATCATTCCTGATTCATCATTCCTGATTCCTGATTCCTGATTCATCATTCCTGATTCCTGATTCCTGATTCATCATTCCTGATTCATCATTCCTGATTCATCATTCATCATTCCTGATTCATCATTCGTGATTCCTGATTCATAATTCCTCATTCTTGATTCATCATTCATCATTCATCATTCATCATTCATCATTCCTGATTCATCATTCATCATTCCTGATTCATCATTCCTCATTCCTGATTCATCATTGCTGATTCCTGATTCATCATTCATCATTCCTGATTCCTGATTCATCATGCCTGATTCATCATTCATCATTCCTGATTCATCATTGCTGATTCCTGATTCATCATTCATCATTCGTGATTCCTGATTCATAATTCATCATTCTTGATTCATCATTCATCATTCCTGATTCCTGATTCATCATTCCTGATTCATCATTCATCATTCCTGATTCATCATTCCTGATTCCTGATTCATCATTCCTGATTCATCATTCATCATTCCTGATTCATCATTCCTGATTCCTGATTCATCATTCCTGATTCCTGATTCCTGATTCATCATTCCTGATTGATCATTCCTGATTCCTGATTCATCATTCATCATTCCTGATTCATCATTCCTTATTCCTGATTCATCATTCCTGATTCCTGATTCATCATTCATCATTCCTGATTCATCATTAATCATTCCTGATTCCTGATTCCTGATTCCTGATTACTGATTCCTGATTCATCATTCCTGATTCCTGATTCATCATTCCTGATTCATCATTCCTCATTCCTGATTCATCAATCCTCATTCCTGATTCATCATTCCTGATTCCTGATTCATCATTCCTGATTCCTGATTGATCATTCCTTATTCCTGATTGATCATTCCTGATTCCTGATTCATCATTCCTGATTCCTGATTAATCACTCCTGATTCCTGATTCCTGAATCATCATTCCTCATTCCTGATTCATCATTGCTGATTCCTGATTCATCATTCATCATTCCTGATTCCTGATTCATCATGCCTGATTCATCATTCATCATTCCTGATTCATCATTGCTGATTCCTGATTCATCATTCATCATTCGTGATTCCTGATTCATAATTCATCATTCTTGATTCATCATTCATCATTCCTGATTCCTGATTCATCATTCCTGATTTATCATTCATCATTCCTGATTCATCATTGCTGATTCCTGATTCATCATTCATCCTTCGTGATTCCTGATTCATCATTCCTGATTCATAATTCATCATTCCTGATTCATCAACATCATTCCTGATTCATCATTCCTGATTCCTGATTCATCATTCCTGATTCCTGATTCATCATTCCTGATTCATCATTCCTGATTCCTGTTTCATCATTGCTGATTCCTGATTCATCATTCATCATTCCTGATTCATCATTCCTGATTCCTGATTCATCATTCATCATTCCTGATTCCTGATTCATCATTCCTGATTCATCATTCATCATTCCTGATTCATCATTCCTGATTCCTGATTCATCATTCCTGATTCCTGATTCCTGATTCATCATTCCTGATTCATCATTCCTGATTCCTGATTCATCATTCATCATTCCTGATTCATCATTCCTTATTCCTGATTCATCATTCCTGATTCCTGATTCATCATTCATCATTCCTGATTCGTCATTCATCATTCCTGATTCATCATTCCTGATTCCTGATTCCTGATTCATCATTCCTGATTCATCATTCCTGATTCCTGATTCCTGATTCATCATTCCTGATTCATCATTCCTGATTCATCATTCGTCATTCCTGATTCATCATTCCTGATTCCTGATTCATCATTCCTGATTCCTGATTCATCATTCATCATTCCTGATTCCTGATTCATCATTCCTGTTTCATCATTCCTCATTCCTGATTCATCATTCATCATTCCTGATTCATCATTCCTGATTCCTGATTCATCATTCCTGATTCCTGATTCATCATTCCTGATTCATCATTCCTGATTCATCATTCCTGATTCCTGACTCATCATTCATCATTCCTGATTCATCATTCCTGATTCCTGATTCATCATTCATCATTCCTGATTCATCATTCCTGATTCCTGATTCATCATTCCTGATTCCTGATTCCTGATTCATCATTCCTGATTCATCATTCATCATTCCTGATTCATCATTCATCATTCATCATTCCTGATTCATCATTCCTGATTCCTGATTCATCATTCATCATTCCTGATTCATCATTCATCATTCCTGATTCGTCATTCATCATTCCTGATTCATCATTCCTGATTCCTGAATCCTGATTCATCATTCCTGATTCCTGATTCCTGATTCATCATTCCTGATTCATCATTCCTGATTCCTGATTCATCATTCATCATTCCTGATTCATCATTCATCATTCCTGATTCGTCATTCATCATTCCTGATTCCTGATTCATCATTCCTGATTCATCATTCATCATTCCTGATTCATCATTCCTGATTCCTGAATCATCATTCCTGATTCCTGATTCCTGATTCATCATTCCTGATTCATCATTCATCATTCCTGATTCATCATTCATCATTCATGATTCATCATTCCTTATTCCTGATTCATCATTCCTGATTCCTGATTCATCATTCATCATTCCTGATTCGTCATTCATCATTCCTGATTCATCATTCCTGATTCCTGATTCCTGATTCATCATTCCTGATTCATCATTCCTGATTCCTGATTCCTGATTCATCATTCCTGATTCATCATTCCTGATTCATCATTCGTCATTCCTGATTCATCATTCCTGATTCCTGATTCATCATTCCTGATTCCTGATTCATCATTCATCATTCCTGATTCCTGATTCATCATTCCTGTTTCATCATTCCTCATTCCTGATTCATCATTCATCATTCCTGATTCATCATTCCTGATTCCTGATTCATCATTCCTGATTCCTGATTCATCATTCCTGATTCATCATTCCTGATTCATCATTCCTGATTCCTGACTCATCATTCATCATTCCTGATTCATCATTCCTGATTCCTGATTCATCATTCATCATTCCTGATTCATCATTCCTGATTCCTGATTCATCATTCCTGATTCCTGATTCCTGATTCATCATTCCTGATTCATCATTCATCATTCCTGATTCATCATTCCTTATTCCTGATTCATCATTCCTGATTCCTGATTCATCATTCATCATTCATCATTCCTGATTCATCATTCATCATTCCTGATTCGTCATTCATCATTCCTGATTCATCATTCCTGATTCCTGAATCCTGATTCATCATTCCTGATTCCTGATTCCTGATTCAACATTCCTGATTCATCATTCCTGATTCATCATTCATCATTCCTGATTCATCATTCCTTATTCCTGATTCATCATTCCTGATTCCTGATTCATCATTCATCATTCATGATTCCTGATTCATCATTCATCATTCCTGATTCGTCATTCATCATTCCTGATTCATCATTCCTGATTCCTGATTCCTGATTCATCATTCCTGATTCCTGATTCCTGATTCATCATTCCTGATTCATCATTCCTGATTCATCATTCGTGATTCCTGATTCATAATTCCTCATTCTTGATTCATCATTCATCATTCATCATTCATCATTCATCATTCCTGATTCATCATTCATCATTCCTGATTCATCATTCCTCATTCCTGATTCATCATTGCTGATTCCTGATTCATCATTCATCATTCCTGATTCCTGATTCATCATGCCTGATTCATCATTCATCATTCCTGATTCATCATTGCTGATTCCTGATTCATCATTCATCATTCGTGATTCCTGATTCATAATTCATCATTCTTGATTCATCATTCATCATTCCTGATTCCTGATTCATCATTCCTGATTCATCATTCATCATTCCTGATTCATCATTCCTGATTCCTGATTCATCATTCCTGATTCCTGATTCCTGATTCATCATTCCTGATTGATCATTCCTGATTCCTGATTCATCATTCATCATTCCTGATTCATCATTCCTTATTCCTGATTCATCATTCCTGATTCCTGATTCATCATTCATCATTCCTGATTCGTCATTCATCATTCCTGATTGATCATTCCTGATTCCTGATTCATCATTCATCATTCCCGATTCATCAATCCTGATTCCTGATTCCTGATTCCTGATTCCTGATTCATCATTCATGATTCCTGATTCATCAATTCTGATTCCTGATTCATCATTCCTGATTCCTGATTCATCATTCCTGATTTATGATTCACCATTCCTGATTCCTGATTCATCATTCCTCTTTCCTGATTCATCATTCCTGATTCCTGATTCATCATTCCTGATTCCTGATTCATCATTCCTGATTCATGATTCACCATTCCTGATTCCTGATTCATCATTCCTCTTTCCTGATTCATCATTCCTGATTCCTGATTCATCATTCCTGATTCCTGATTCATCATTCCTGATTCCTGATTAATCACTCCTGATTCCTGATTCCTGATTCATCATTCCTGATTCCTGATTCATCATTGCTGATTCCTGATTCATCATTAATCATTCCTGATTCCTGATTCCTGATTCCTGATTACTGATTCCTGATTCATCATTCCTGATTCCTGATTCATCATTCCTGATTCATCATTCCTCATTCCTGATTCATCAATCCTCATTCCTGATTCATCATTCCTGATTCCTGATTCATCATTCCTGATTCCTGATTGATCATTCCTTATTCCTGATTGATCATTCCTGATTCCTGATTCATCATTCCTGATTCCTGATTAATCACTCCTGATTCCTGATTCCTGAATCATCATGCCTGATTCATCATTCATCATTCCTGATTCATCATTGCTGATTCCTGATTCATCATTCATCATTCGTGATTCCTGATTCATAATTCATCATTCTTGATTCATCATTCATCATTCCTGATTCCTGATTCATCATTCCTGATTTATCATTCATCATTCCTGATTCATCATTGCTGATTCCTGATTCATCATTCATCCTTCGTGATTCCTGATTCATCATTCCTGATTCATAATTCATCATTCCTGATTCATCAACATCATTCCTGGTTCATCATTCCTGATTCCTGATTCATCATTCCTGATTCCTGATTCATCATTCCTGATTCATCATTCCTGATTCCTGACTCATCATTCATCATTCCTGATTCCTGATTCATCATTCCTGATTCCTGATTCCTGATTCATCATTCCTGATTCCTGATTCATCATTCCTGATTCCTGATTCCTGATTCATCATTCCTGATTCATCATTCCTGATTCCTGATTCATCATTCATCATTCCTGATTCATCATTCCTTATTCCTGATTCATCATTCCTGATTCCTGATTCATCATTCATCATTCCTGATTCGTCATTCATCATTCCTGATTCATCATTCCTGATTCCTGATTCCTGATTCATCATTCCTGATTCATCATTCCTGATTCCTGATTCCTGATTCATCATTCCTGATTCATCATTCCTGATTCATCATTCGTCATTCCTGATTCATCATTCCTGATTCCTGATTCATCATTCCTGATTCCTGATTCATCATTCATCATTCCTGATTCCTGATTCATCATTCCTGTTTCATCATTCCTCATTCCTGATTCATCATTCATCATTCCTGATTCATCATTCCTGATTCCTGATTCATCATTCCTGATTCCTGATTCATCATTCCTGATTCATCATTCCTGATTCATCATTCCTGATTCCTGACTCATCATTCATCATTTCTGATTCATCATTCCTGATTCCTGATTCATCATTCATCATTCCTGATTCATCATTCCTGATTCCTGATTCATCATTCCTGATTCCTGATTCCTGATTCATCATTCCTGATTCATCATTCATCATTCCTGATTCATCATTCCTTATTCCTGATTCATCATTCCTGATTCCTGATTCATCATTCATCATTCATCATTCCTGATTCATCATTCATCATTCCTGATTCGTCATTCATCATTCCTGATTCATCATTCCTGATTCCTGAATCCTGATTCATCATTCCTGATTCCTGATTCCTGATTCAACATTCCTGATTCATCATTCCTGATTCATCATTCATCATTCCTGATTCATCATTCCTGATTCATCATTCCTTATTCCTGATTCATCATTCCTGATTCCTGATTCATCATTCATCATTCATGATTCCTGATTCCTGATTCATCATTCATCATTCCTGATTCGTCATTCATCATTCCTGATTCATCATTCCTGATTTTTGATTCCTGATTCATCATTCCTGATTCCTGATTCCTGATTCATCATTCCTGATTCATCATTCCTGATTCATCATTCATCATTCCTGATTCATCATTCGTGATTCCTGATTCATAATTCCTCATTCTTGATTCATCATTCATCATTCATCATTCATCATTCATCATTCCTGATTCATCATTCATCATTCCTGATTCATCATTCCTCATTCCTGATTCATCATTGCTGATTCCTGATTCATCATTCATCATTCCTGATTCCTGATTCATCATGCCTGATTCATCATTCATCATTCCTGATTCATCATTGCTGATTCCTGATTCATCATTCATCATTCGTGATTCCTGATTCATAATTCATCATTCTTGATTCATCATTCATCATTCCTGATTCCTGATTCATCATTCCTGATTCATCATTCATCATTCCTGATTCATCATTCCTGATTCCTGATTCATCATTCCTGATTCCTGATTCATCATTCCTGATTGATCATTCCTGATTCCTGATTCATCATTCATCATTCCTGATTCATCATTCCTTATTCCTGATTCATCATTCCTGATTCCTGATTCATCATTCATCATTCCTGATTCGTCATTCATCATTCCTGATTGATCATTCCTGATTCCTAATTCGTCATTCATCATTCCTGATTCATCATTCCTGATTCCTGATTCCTGATTCATCATTCCTGATTCATCATTCCTGATTCCTGATTCCTGATTCATCATTCCTGATTCATCATTCCTGATTCATCATTCGTCATTCCTGATTCATCATTCCTGATTCCTGATTCATCATTCCTGATTCCTGATTCATCATTCATCATTCCTGATTCCTGATTCATCATTCCTGTTTCATCATTCCTCATTCCTGATTCATCATTCATCATTCCTGATTCATCATTCCTGATTCCTGATTCATCATTCCTGATTCCTGATTCATCATTCCTGATTCATCATTCCTGATTCATCATTCCTGATTCCTGACTCATCATTCATCATTCCTGATTCATCATTCCTGATTCCTGATTCATCATTCATCATTCCTGATTCATCATTCCTGATTCCTGATTCATCATTCCTGATTCCTGATTCCTGATTCATCATTCCTGATTCATCATTCATCATTCCTGATTCATCATTCCTTATTCCTGATTCATCATTCCTGATTCCTGATTCATCATTCATCATTCATCATTCCTGATTCATCATTCATCATTCCTGATTCGTCATTCATCATTCCTGATTCATCATTCCTGATTCCTGAATCCTGATTCATCATTCCTGATTCCTGATTCCTGATTCAACATTCCTGATTCATCATTCCTGATTCATCATTCATCATTCCTGATTCATCATTCCTTATTCCTGATTCATCATTCCTGATTCCTGATTCATCATTCATCATTCATGATTCCTGATTCATCATTCATCATTCCTGATTCGTCATTCATCATTCCTGATTCATCATTCCTGATTCCTGATTCCTGATTCATCATTCCTGATTCCTGATTCCTGATTCATCATTCCTGATTCATCATTCCTGATTCATCATTCGTGATTCCTGATTCATAATTCCTCATTCTTGATTCATCATTCATCATTCATCATTCATCATTCATCATTCCTGATTCATCATTCATCATTCCTGATTCATCATTCCTCATTCCTGATTCATCATTGCTGATTCCTGATTCATCATTCATCATTCCTGATTCCTGATTCATCATGCCTGATTCATCATTCATCATTCCTGATTCATCATTGCTGATTCCTGATTCATCATTCATCATTCGTGATTCCTGATTCATAATTCATCATTCTTGATTCATCATTCATCATTCCTGATTCCTGATTCATCATTCCTGATTCATCATTCATCATTCCTGATTCATCATTCCTGATTCCTGATTCATCATTCCTGATTCCTGATTCCTGATTCATCATTCCTGATTGATCATTCCTGATTCCTGATTCATCATTCATCATTCCTGATTCATCATTCCTTATTCCTGATTCATCATTCCTGATTCCTGATTCATCATTCATCATTCCTGATTCGTCATTCATCATTCCTGATTGATCATTCCTGATTCCTGATTCATCATTCATCATTCCCGATTCATCAATCCTGATTCCTGATTCCTGATTCCTGATTCCTGATTCATCATTCATGATTCCTGATTCATCAATTCTGATTCCTGATTCATCATTCCTGATTCCTGATTCATCATTCCTGATTTATGATTCACCATTCCTGATTCCTGATTCATCATTCCTCTTTCCTGATTCATCATTCCTGATTCCTGATTCATCATTCCTGATTCCTGATTCATCATTCCTGATTCATGATTCACCATTCCTGATTCCTGATTCATCATTCCTCTTTCCTGATTCATCATTCCTGATTCCTGATTCATCATTCCTGATTCCTGATTCATCATTCCTGATTCCTGATTAATCACTCCTGATTCCTGATTCCTGATTCATCATTCCTGATTCCTGATTCATCATTGCTGATTCCTGATTCATCATTAATCATTCCTGATTCCTGATTCCTGATTCCTGATTACTGATTCCTGATTCATCATTCCTGATTCCTGATTCATCATTCCTGATTCATCATTCCTCATTCCTGATTCATCAATCCTCATTCCTGATTCATCATTCCTGATTCCTGATTCATCATTCCTGATTCCTGATTGATCATTCCTTATTCCTGATTGATCATTCCTGATTCCTGATTCATCATTCCTGATTCCTGATTAATCACTCCTGATTCCTGATTCCTGAATCATCATGCCTGATTCATCATTCATCATTCCTGATTCATCATTGCTGATTCCTGATTCATCATTCATCATTCGTGATTCCTGATTCATAATTCATCATTCTTGATTCATCATTCATCATTCCTGATTCCTGATTCATCATTCCTGATTTATCATTCATCATTCCTGATTCATCATTGCTGATTCCTGATTCATCATTCATCCTTCGTGATTCCTGATTCATCATTCCTGATTCATAATTCATCATTCCTGATTCATCAACATCATTCCTGGTTCATCATTCCTGATTCCTGATTCATCATTCCTGATTCCTGATTCATCATTCCTGATTCATCATTCCTGATTCCTGACTCATCATTCATCATTCCTGATTCCTGATTCATCATTCCTGATTCCTGATTCCTGATTCATCATTCCTGATTCCTGATTCATCATTCCTGATTCCTGATTCCTGATTCATCATTCCTGATTCATCATTCCTGATTCCTGATTCATCATTCATCATTCCTGATTCATCATTCCTTATTCCTGATTCATCATTCCTGATTCCTGATTCATCATTCATCATTCCTGATTCGTCATTCATCATTCCTGATTCATCATTCCTGATTCCTGATTCCTGATTCATCATTCCTGATTCATCATTCCTGATTCCTGATTCCTGATTCATCATTCCTGATTCATCATTCCTGATTCATCATTCGTCATTCCTGATTCATCATTCCTGATTCCTGATTCATCATTCCTGATTCCTGATTCATCATTCATCATTCCTGATTCCTGATTCATCATTCCTGTTTCATCATTCCTCATTCCTGATTCATCATTCATCATTCCTGATTCATCATTCCTGATTCCTGATTCATCATTCCTGATTCCTGATTCATCATTCCTGATTCATCATTCCTGATTCATCATTCCTGATTCATCATTCCTGATTCCTGACTCATCATTCATCATTTCTGATTCATCATTCCTGATTCCTGATTCATCATTCATCATTCCTGATTCATCATTCCTGATTCCTGATTCATCATTCCTGATTCCTGATTCCTGATTCATCATTCCTGATTCATCATTCATCATTCCTGATTCATCATTCCTTATTCCTGATTCATCATTCCTGATTCCTGATTCATCATTCATCATTCATCATTCCTGATTCATCATTCATCATTCCTGATTCGTCATTCATCATTCCTGATTCATCATTCCTGATTCCTGAATCCTGATTCATCATTCCTGATTCCTGATTCCTGATTCAACATTCCTGATTCATCATTCCTGATTCATCATTCATCATTCCTGATTCATCATTCCTGATTCATCATTCCTTATTCCTGATTCATCATTCCTGATTCCTGATTCATCATTCATCATTCCTGATTCGTCATTCATCATTCCTGATTCATCATTCCTGATTCCTGATTCCTGATTCATCATTCCTGATTCCTGATTCCTGATTCATCATTCCTGATTCATCATTCCTGATTCATCATTCATCATTCCTGATTCATCATTCGTGATTCCTGATTCATAATTCCTCATTCTTGATTCATCATTCATCATTCATCATTCATCATTCATCATTCCTGATTCATCATTCATCATTCCTGATTCATCATTCCTCATTCCTGATTCATCATTGCTGATTCCTGATTCATCATTCATCATTCCTGATTCCTGATTCATCATGCCTGATTCATCATTCATCATTCCTGATTCATCATTGCTGATTCCTGATTCATCATTCATCATTCGTGATTCCTGATTCATAATTCATCATTCTTGATTCATCATTCATCATTCCTGATTCCTGATTCATCATTCCTGATTCATCATTCATCATTCCTGATTCATCATTCCTGATTCCTGATTCATCATTCCTGATTCCTGATTCCTGATTCATCATTCCTGATTGATCATTCCTGATTCCTGATTCATCATTCATCATTCCTGATTCATCATTCCTTATTCCTGATTCATCATTCCTGATTCCTGATTCATCATTCATCATTCCTGATTCGTCATTCATCATTCCTGATTGATCATTCCTGATTCCTGATTCATCATTCATCATTCCCGATTCATCATTCCTGATTCCTGATTCCTGATTCCTGATTCCAGATTCATCATTCATGATTCCTGATTCATCAATTCTGATTCCTGATTCATCATTCCTGATTCCTGATTCATCATTCCTGATTTATGATTCACCATGCCTGATTCCTGATTCATCATTCCTCTTTCCTGATTCATCATTCCTGATTCCTGATTCATCATTCCTGATTCCTGATTCATCATTCCTGATTCCTGATTAATCACTCCTGATTCCTGATTCCTGATTCATCATTCCTGATTCCTGATTCATCATTGCTGATTCCTGATTCATCATTAATCATTCCTGATTCCTGATTCCTGATTCCTGATTACTGATTCCTGATTCATCATTCCTGATTCCTGATTCATCATTCCTGATTCATCATTCCTCATTCCTGATTCATCAATCCTCATTCCTGATTCATCATTCCTGATTCCTGATTCATCATTCCTGATTCCTGATTGATCATTCCTTATTCCTGATTGATCATTCCTGATTCCTGATTCATCATTCCTGATTCCTGATTAATCACTCCTGATTCCTGATTCTTGAATCATCATTCCTCATTCCTGATTCATCATTGCTGATTCCTGATTCATCATTCATCATTCCTGATTCCTGATTCATCATGCCTGATTCATCATTCATCATTCCTGATTCATCATTGCTGATTCCTGATTCATCATTCATCATTCGTGATTCCTGATTCATAATTCATCATTCTTGATTCATCATTCATCATTCCTGATTCCTGATTCATCATTCCTGATTCCTGATTCATCATTCATCATTCCTGATTCCTGATTCATCATTCCTGTTTCATCATTCCTCATTCCTGATTCATCATTCATCATTCCTGATTCATCATTCCTGATTCCTGATTCATCATTCCTGATTCCTGATTCATCATTCCTGATTCATCATTCCTGATTCATCATTCCTGATTCCTGACTCATCATTCATCATTCCTGATTCATCATTCCTGATTCCTGATTCATCATTCATCATTCCTGATTCATCATTCCTGATTCCTGATTCATCATTCATCATTCCTGATTCGTCATTCATCATTCCTGATTCATCATTCCTGATTCCTGATTCCTGATTCATCATTCCTGATTCCTGATTCCTGATTCATCATTCCTGATTCATCATTCCTGATTCATCATTCATCATTCCTGATTCATCATTCGTGATTCCTGATTCATAATTCCTCATTCTTGATTCATCATTCATCATTCATCATTCATCATTCATCATTCCTGATTCATCATTCATCATTCCTGATTCATCATTCCTCATTCCTGATTCATCATTGCTGATTCCTGATTCATCATTCATCATTCCTGATTCCTGATTCATCATGCCTGATTCATCATTCATCATTCCTGATTCATCATTGCTGATTCCTGATTCATCATTCATCATTCGTGATTCCTGATTCATAATTCATCATTCTTGATTCATCATTCATCATTCCTGATTCCTGATTCATCATTCCTGATTCATCATTCATCATTCCTGATTCATCATTCCTGATTCCTGATTCATCATTCCTGATTCCTGATTCCTGATTCATCATTCCTGATTGATCATTCCTGATTCCTGATTCATCATTCATCATTCCTGATTCATCATTCCTTATTCCTGATTCATCATTCCTGATTCCTGATTCATCATTCATCATTCCTGATTCGTCATTCATCATTCCTGATTGATCATTCCTGATTCCTGATTCATCATTCATCATTCCCGATTCATCATTCCTGATTCCTGATTCCTGATTCCTGATTCCTGATTCATCATTCATGATTCCTGATTCATCAATTCTGATTCCTGATTCATCATTCCTGATTCCTGATTCATCATTCCTGATTTATGATTCACCATGCCTGATTCCTGATTCATCATTCCTCTTTCCTGATTCATCATTCCTGATTCCTGATTCATCATTCCTGATTCCTGATTCATCATTCCTGATTCCTGATTAATCACTCCTGATTCCTGATTCCTGATTCATCATTCCTGATTCCTGATTCATCATTGCTGATTCCTGATTCATCATTAATCATTCCTGATTCCTGATTCCTGATTCCTGATTACTGATTCCTGATTCATCATTCCTGATTCCTGATTCATCATTCCTGATTCATCATTCCTCATTCCTGATTCATCAATCCTCATTCCTGATTCATCATTCCTGATTCCTGATTCATCATTCCTGATTCCTGATTGATCATTCCTTATTCCTGATTGATCATTCCTGATTCCTGATTCATCATTCCTGATTCCTGATTAATCACTCCTGATTCCTGATTCTTGAATCATCATTCCTCATTCCTGATTCATCATTGCTGATTCCTGATTCATCATTCATCATTCCTGATTCCTGATTCATCATGCCTGATTCATCATTCATCATTCCTGATTCATCATTGCTGATTCCTGATTCATCATTCATCATTCGTGATTCCTGATTCATAATTCATCATTCTTGATTCATCATTCATCATTCCTGATTCCTGATTCATCATTCCTGATTTATCATTCATCATTCCTGATTCATCATTGCTGATTCCTGATTCATCATTCATCCTTCGTGATTCCTGATTCATCATTCCTGATTCATAATTCATCATTCCTGATTCATCAACATCATTCCTGATTCATCATTCCTGATTCCTGATTCATCATTCATCATTCCTGATTCCTGATTCATCATTCCTGATTCCTGATTCATCATTCATCATTCCTGATTCCTGATTCATCATTCCTGTTTCATCATTCCTGATTCCTGATTCATCATTCATCATTCCTGATTCATCATTCCTGATTCCTGATTCATCATTCCTGATTCCTGATTCATCATTCCTGATTCATCATTCCTGATTCATCATTCCTGATTCCTGACTCATCATTCATCATTCCTGATTCATCATTCCTGATTCCTGATTCATCATTCATCATTCCTGATTCATCATTCCTGATTCCTGATTCATCATTCATCATTCCTGATTCGTCATTCATCATTCCTGATTCATCATTCCTGATTCCTGATTCCTGATTCATCATTCCTGATTCCTGATTCCTGATTCATCATTCCTGATTCATCATTCCTGATTCATCATTCATCATTCCTGATTCATCATTCGTGATTCCTGATTCATAATTCCTCATTCTTGATTCATCATTCATCATTCATCATTCATCATTCATCATTCCTGATTCATCATTCATCATTCCTGATTCATCATTCCTCATTCCTGATTCATCATTGCTGATTCCTGATTCATCATTCATCATTCCTGATTCCTGATTCATCATGCCTGATTCATCATTCATCATTCCTGATTCATCATTGCTGATTCCTGATTCATCATTCATCATTCGTGATTCCTGATTCATAATTCATCATTCTTGATTCATCATTCATCATTCCTGATTCCTGATTCATCATTCCTGATTCATCATTCATCATTCCTGATTCATCATTCCTGATTCCTGATTCATCATTCCTGATTCCTGATTCCTGATTCATCATTCCTGATTGATCATTCCTGATTCCTGATTCATCATTCATCATTCCTGATTCATCATTCCTTATTCCTGATTCATCATTCCTGATTCCTGATTCATCATTCATCATTCCTGATTCGTCATTCATCATTCCTGATTGATCATTCCTGATTCCTGATTCATCATTCATCATTCCCGATTCATCATTCCTGATTCCTGATTCCTGATTCCTGATTCCTGATTCATCATTCATGATTCCTGATTCATCAATTCTGATTCCTGATTCATCATTCCTGATTCCTGATTCATCATTCCTGATTTATGATTCACCATGCCTGATTCCTGATTCATCATTCCTCTTTCCTGATTCATCATTCCTGATTCCTGATTCATCATTCCTGATTCCTGATTCATCATTCCTGATTCCTGATTAATCACTCCTGATTCCTGATTCCTGATTCATCATTCCTGATTCCTGATTCATCATTGCTGATTCCTGATTCATCATTAATCATTCCTGATTCCTGATTCCTGATTCCTGATTACTGATTCCTGATTCATCATTCCTGATTCCTGATTCATCATTCCTGATTCATCATTCCTCATTCCTGATTCATCAATCCTCATTCCTGATTCATCATTCCTGATTCCTGATTCATCATTCCTGATTCCTGATTGATCATTCCTTATTCCTGATTGATCATTCCTGATTCCTGATTCATCATTCCTGATTCCTGATTAATCACTCCTGATTCCTGATTCTTGAATCATCATTCCTCATTCCTGATTCATCATTGCTGATTCCTGATTCATCATTCATCATTCCTGATTCCTGATTCATCATGCCTGATTCATCATTCATCATTCCTGATTCATCATTGCTGATTCCTGATTCATCATTCATCATTCGTGATTCCTGATTCATAATTCATCATTCTTGATTCATCATTCATCATTCCTGATTCCTGATTCATCATTCCTGATTTATCATTCATCATTCCTGATTCATCATTGCTGATTCCTGATTCATCATTCATCCTTCGTGATTCCTGATTCATCATTCCTGATTCATAATTCATCATTCCTGATTCATCAACATCATTCCTGATTCATCATTCCTGATTCCTGATTCATCATTCCTGATTCCTGATTCATCATTCCTGATTCATCATTCCTGATTCCTGTTTCATCATTGCTGATTCCTGATTCATCATTCATCATTCCTGATTCATCATTGCTGATTCCTGATTCATCATTCATCATTCCTGATTCCTGATTCATCATTCCTGATTCATCATTCATCATTCCTGATTCATCATTCCTGATTCCTGATTCATCATTCCTGATTCATGATTCCTGATTCATGATTCCTGATTCATCATTCCTGATTCCTGATTCATCATTCATCATTCCTGATTCATCATTCCTTATTCCTGATTCATCATTCCTGATTCCTGATTCATCATTCATCATTCCTGATTCGTCATTCATCATTCCTGATTCATCATTCCTGATTCCTGATTCCTGATTCATCATTCCTGATTCATCATTCCTGATTCCTGATTCCTGATTCATCATTCCTGATTCATCATTCCTGATTCATCATTCCTGATTCATCATTCCTGTTTCATCATTCCTGATTCCTGATTCATCATTCCTGATTCCTGATTCATCATTCATCATTCCTGATTCCTGATTCATCATTCCTGTTTCATCATTCCTCATTCCTGATTCATCATTCATCATTCCTGATTCATCATTCCTGATTCCTGATTCATCATTCCTGATTCCTGATTCATCATTCCTGATTCATCATTCCTGATTCATCATTCCTGATTCCTGACTCATCATTCATCATTCCTGATTCATCATTCCTGATTCCTGATTCATCATTCATCATTCCTGATTCATCATTCCTGATTCCTGATTCATCATTCCTGATTCCTGATTCCTGATTCATCATTCCTGATTCATCATTCATCATTCCTGATTCATCATTCCTTATTCCTGATTCATCATTCCTGATTCCTGATTCATCATTCATCATTCATCATTCCTGATTCATCATTCATCATTCCTGATTCGTCATTCATCATTCCTGATTCATCATTCCTGATTCCTGAATCCTGATTCATCATTCCTGATTCCTGATTCCTGATTCATCATTCCTGATTCATCATTCATCATTCCTGATTCATCATTCCTTATTCCTGATTCATCATTCCTGATTCCTGATTCATCATTCATCATTCATCATTCCTCATTCATCTTTCATCATTCCTGATTCATCATTCCTGATTCCTGAATCCTGATTCATCATTCCTGATTCCTGATTCCTGATTCAACATTCCTGATTCATCATTCCTGATTCATCATTCATCATTCCTGATTCATCATTCCTTATTCCTGATTCATCATTCCTGATTCCTGATTCATCATTCATCATTCATGATTCCTGATTCATCATTCATCATTCCTGATTCGTCATTCATCATTCCTGATTCATCATTCCTGATTCCTGATTCCTGATTCATCATTCCTGATTCCTGATTCCTGATTCATCATTCCTGATTCATCATTCCTGATTCATCATTCATCATTCCTGATTCATCATTCGTGATTCCTGATTCATAATTCATCATTCTTGATTCATCATTCATCATTCATCATTCATCATTCATCATTCCTGATTCATCATTCATCATTCCTGATTCCTGTTTCATCATTGCTGATTCCTGATTCATCATTCATCATTCCTGATTCATCATTGCTGATTCCTGATTCATCATTCATCATTCCTGATTCCTGATTCATCATTCCTGATTCATCATTCATCATTCCTGATTCATCATTCCTGATTCCTGATTCATCATTCCTGATTCCTGATTCCTGATTCATCATTCCTGATTCATCATTCCTGATTCCTGATTCATCATTCATCATTCCTGATTCATCATTCCTTATTCCTGATTCATCATTCCTGATTCCTGATTCATCATTCATCATTCCTGATTCGTCATTCATCATTCCTGATTCATCATTCCTGATTCCTGATTCCTGATTCATCATTCCTGATTCATCATTCCTGATTCCTGATTCCTGATTCATCATTCCTGATTCATCATTCCTGATTCATCATTCCTGATTCATCATTCCTGATTCATCATTCCTGATTCCTGATTCATCATTCATCATTCCTGATTCCTGATTCATCATTCCTGTTTCATCATTCCTCATTCCTGATTCATCATTCATCATTCCTGATTCATCATTCCTGATTCCTGATTCATCATTCCTGATTCCTGATTCATCATTCCTGATTCCTGATTCATCATTCCTGATTCATCATTCCTGATTCATCATTCCTGATTCCTGACTCATCATTCATCATTCCTGATTCATCATTCCTGATTCCTGATTCATCATTCATCATTCCTGATTCATCATTCCTGATTCCTGATTCATCATTCCTGATTCCTGATTCCTGATTCATCATTCCTGATTCATCATTCATCATTCCTGATTCATCATTCCTTATTCCTGATTCATCATTCCTGATTCCTGATTCATCATTCATCATTCATCATTCCTGATTCATCATTCATCATTCCTGATTCGTCATTCATCATTCCTGATTCATCATTCCTGATTCCTGAATCCTGATTCATCATTCCTGATTCCTGATTCCTGATTCATCATTCCTGATTCATCATTCATCATTCCTGATTCATCATTCCTTATTCCTGATTCATCATTCCTGATTCCTGATTCATCATTCATCATTCATCATTCCTCATTCATCATTCATCATTCCTGATTCGTCATTCATCATTCCTGATTCATCATTCCTGATTCCTGAATCCTGATTCATCATTCCTGATTCCTGATTCCTGATTCAACATTCCTGATTCATCATTCCTGATTCATCATTCATCATTCCTGATTCATCATTCCTTATTCCTGATTCATCATTCCTGATTCCTGATTCATCATTCATCATTCATGATTCCTGATTCATCATTCATCATTCCTGATTCGTCATTCATCATTCCTGATTCATCATTCCTGATTCCTGATTCCTGATTCATCATTCCTGATTCCTGATTCCTGATTCATCATTCCTGATTCATCATTCCTGATTCATCATTCATCATTCCTGATTCATCATTCGTGATTCCTGATTCATAATTCATCATTCTTGATTCATCATTCATCATTCATCATTCATCATTCATCATTCCTGATTCATCATTCATCATTCCTGATTCATCATTCCTCATTCCTGATTCATCATTGCTGATTCCTGATTCATCATTCATCATTCCTGATTCCTGATTCATCATGCCTGATTCATCATTCATCATTCCTGATTCATCATTGCTGATTTCTGATTCATCATTCATCATTCGTGATTCCTGATTCATAATTCATCATTCTTGATTCATCATTCATCATTCCTGATTCCTGATTCATCATTCCTGATTCATCATTCATCATTCCTGATTCATCATTCCTGATTCCTGATTCATCATTCCTGATTCCTGATTCCTGATTCATCATTCCTGATTCATCATTCCTGATTCCTGATTCATCATTCATCATTCCTGATTCATCATTCCTTATTCCTGATTCATCATTCCTGATTCCTGATTCATCATTCATCATTCCTGATTCGTCATTCATCATTCCTGATTGATCATTCCTGATTCCTGAATTATCATTCATCATTCCTGATTCATCATTCCTGATTCCTGATTCCTGATTCCTGATTCCTGATTCATCATTCCTGATTCCTGATTCATCATTCATGATTCCTGATTCATCAATTCTGATTCCTGATTCATCATTCCTGATTCCTGATTCATCATTCCTGATTCATGATTCACCATTCCTGATTCCTGATTCATCATTCCTCTTTCCTGATTCATCATTCCTGATTCCTGATTCATCATTCCTGATTCCTGATTCATCATTCCTGATTCATGATTCACCATTCCTGATTCCTGATTCATCATTCCTCTTTCCTGATTCATCATTCCTGATTCCTGATTCATCATTCCTGATTCCTGATTCATCATTCCTGATTCCTGATTAATCACTCCTGATTCCTGATTCCTGATTCATCATTCCTGATTCCTGATTCATCATTGCTGATTCCTGATTCATCATTAATCATTCCTGATTCCTGATTCCTGATGCCTGATTCCTGATTCATCATTCCTGATTCCTGATTCATCATTCCTGATTCCTGATTCATCATTCCTCATTCCTGATTCATCAATCCTCATTCCTGATTCATCATTCCTGATTCCTGATTCATCATTCCTGATTCCTGATTGATCATTCCTCATTCCTGATTGATCATTCCTGATTCCTGATTCATCATTCCTGATTCCTGATTAATCACTCCTGATTCCTGATTCCTGAATCATCATTCCTCATTCCTGATTCATCATTGCTGATTCCTGATTCATCATTCATCATTCCTGATTCCTGATTCATCATGCCTGATTCATCATTCATCATTCCTGATTCATCATTGCTGATTCCTGATTCATCATTCATCATTCGTGATTCCTGATTCATAATTCATCATTCTTGATTCATCATTCATCATTCCAGATTCCTGATTCATCATTCCTGATTCATCATTCCTGATTCATCATTCCTGATTCCTGACTCATCATTCATCATTCCTGATTCATCATTCCTGATTCCTGATTCATCATTCATCATTCCTGATTCATCATTCCTGATTCCTGATTCATCATTCCTGATTCCTGATTCCTGATTCATCATTCCTGATTCATCATTCATCATTCCTGATTCATCATTCGTGATTCCTGATTCATAATTCATCATTCTTGATTCATCATTCATCATTCATCATTCATCATTCATCATTCCTGATTCATCATTCATCATTCCTGATTCCTGTTTCATCATTGCTGATTCCTGATTCATCATTCATCATTCCTGATTCATCATTGCTGATTCCTGATTCATCATTCATCATTCCTGATTCCTGATTCATCATTCCTGATTCATCATTCATCATTCCTGATTCATCATTCCTGATTCCTGATTCATCATTCCTGATTCCTGATTCCTGATTCATCATTCCTGATTCATCATTCCTGATTCCTGATTCATCATTCATCATTCCTGATTCATCATTCCTTATTCCTGATTCATCATTCCTGATTCCTGATTCATCATTCATCATTCCTGATTCGTCATTCATCATTCCTGATTCATCATTCCTGATTCCTGATTCCTGATTCATCATTCCTGATTCATCATTCCTGATTCCTGATTCCTGATTCATCATTCCTGATTCATCATTCCTGATTCATCATTCCTGATTCATCATTCCTGATTCATCATTCCTGATTCCTGATTCATCATTCATCATTCCTGATTCCTGATTCATCATTCCTGTTTCATCATTCCTCATTCCTGATTCATCATTCATCATTCCTGATTCATCATTCCTGATTCCTGATTCATCATTCCTGATTCCTGATTCATCATTCCTGATTCATCATTCCTGATTCATCATTCCTGATTCCTGATTCCTGATTCATCATTCCTGATTCATCATTCCTGATTCCTGATTCATCATTCATCATTCCTGATTCATCATTCCTTATTCCTGATTCATCATTCCTGATTCCTGATTCATCATTCATCATTCCTGATTCGTCATTCATCATTCCTGATTGATCATTCCTGATTCCTGAATTATCATTCATCATTCCTGATTCATCATTCCTGATTCCTGATTCCTGATTCCTGATTCCTGATTCATCATTCCTGATTCCTGATTCATCATTCATGATTCCTGATTCATCAATTCTGATTCCTGATTCATCATTCCTGATTCCTGATTCATCATTCCTGATTCATGATTCACCATTCCTGATTCCTGATTCATCATTCCTCTTTCCTGATTCATCATTCCTGATTCCTGATTCATCATTCCTGATTCCTGATTCATCATTCCTGATTCATGATTCACCATTCCTGATTCCTGATTCATCATTCCTCTTTCCTGATTCATCATTCCTGATTCCTGATTCATCATTCCTGATTCCTGATTCATCATTCCTGATTCCTGATTAATCACTCCTGATTCCTGATTCCTGATTCATCATTCCTGATTCCTGATTCATCATTGCTGATTCCTGATTCATCATTAATCATTCCTGATTCCTGATTCCTGATGCCTGATTCCTGATTCATCATTCCTGATTCCTGATTCATCATTCCTGATTCCTGATTCATCATTCCTCATTCCTGATTCATCAATCCTCATTCCTGATTCATCATTCCTGATTCCTGATTCATCATTCCTGATTCCTGATTGATCATTCCTCATTCCTGATTGATCATTCCTGATTCCTGATTCATCATTCCTGATTCCTGATTAATCACTCCTGATTCCTGATTCCTGAATCATCATTCCTCATTCCTGATTCATCATTGCTGATTCCTGATTCATCATTCATCATTCCTGATTCCTGATTCATCATGCCTGATTCATCATTCATCATTCCTGATTCATCATTGCTGATTCCTGATTCATCATTCATCATTCGTGATTCCTGATTCATAATTCATCATTCTTGATTCATCATTCATCATTCCAGATTCCTGATTCATCATTCCTGATTCATCATTCCTGATTCATCATTCCTGATTCCTGACTCATCATTCATCATTCCTGATTCATCATTCCTGATTCCTGATTCATCATTCATCATTCCTGATTCATCATTCCTGATTCCTGATTCATCATTCCTGATTCCTGATTCCTGATTCATCATTCCTGATTCATCATTCATCATTCCTGATTCATCATTCGTGATTCCTGATTCATAATTCATCATTCTTGATTCATCATTCATCATTCATCATTCATCATTCATCATTCCTGATTCATCATTCATCATTCCTGATTCCTGTTTCATCATTGCTGATTCCTGATTCATCATTCATCATTCCTGATTCATCATTGCTGATTCCTGATTCATCATTCATCATTCCTGATTCCTGATTCATCATTCCTGATTCATCATTCATCATTCCTGATTCATCATTCCTGATTCCTGATTCATCATTCCTGATTCCTGATTCCTGATTCATCATTCCTGATTCATCATTCCTGATTCCTGATTCATCATTCATCATTCCTGATTCATCATTCCTTATTCCTGATTCATCATTCCTGATTCCTGATTCATCATTCATCATTCCTGATTCGTCATTCATCATTCCTGATTCATCATTCCTGATTCCTGATTCCTGATTCATCATTCCTGATTCATCATTCCTGATTCCTGATTCCTGATTCATCATTCCTGATTCATCATTCCTGATTCATCATTCCTGATTCATCATTCCTGATTCATCATTCCTGATTCCTGATTCATCATTCATCATTCCTGATTCCTGATTCATCATTCCTGTTTCATCATTCCTCATTCCTGATTCATCATTCATCATTCCTGATTCATCATTCCTGATTCCTGATTCATCATTCCTGATTCCTGATTCATCATTCCTGATTCATCATTCCTGATTCATCATTCCTGATTCCTGACTCATCATTCATCATTCCTGATTCATCATTCCTGATTCCTGATTCATCATTCATCATTCCTGATTCATCATTCCTGATTCCTGATTCATCATTCCTGATTCCTGATTCCTGATTCATCATTCCTGATTCATCATTCATCATTCCTGATTCATCATTCCTTATTCCTGATTCATCATTCCTGATTCCTGATTCATCATTCATCATTCATCATTCCTGATTCATCATTCATCATTCCTGATTCGTCATTCATCATTCCTGATTCATCATTCCTGATTCCTGAATCCTGATTCATCATTCCTGATTCCTGATTCCTGATTCATCATTCCTGATTCATCATTCATCATTCCTGATTCATCATTCCTTATTCCTGATTCATCATTCCTGATTCCTGATTCATCATTCATCATTCATCATTCCTCATTCATCATTCATCATTCCTGATTCGTCATTCATCATTCCTGATTCATCATTCCTGATTCCTGAATCCTGATTCATCATTCCTGATTCCTGATTCCTGATTCAACATTCCTGATTCATCATTCCTGATTCATCATTCATCATTCCTGATTCATCATTCCTTATTCCTGATTCATCATTCCTGATTCCTGATTCATCATTCATCATTCATGATTCCTGATTCATCATTCATCATTCCTGATTCGTCATTCATCATTCCTGATTCATCATTCCTGATTCCTGATTCCTGATTCATCATTCCTGATTCCTGATTCCTGATTCATCATTCCTGATTCATCATTCCTGATTCATCATTCATCATTCCTGATTCATCATTCGTGATTCCTGATTCATAATTCATCATTCTTGATTCATCATTCATCATTCATCATTCATCATTCATCATTCCTGATTCATCATTCATCATTCCTGATTCATCATTCCTCATTCCTGATTCATCATTGCTGATTCCTGATTCATCATTCATCATTCCTGATTCCTGATTCATCATGCCTGATTCATCATTCATCATTCCTGATTCATCATTGCTGATTCCTGATTCATCATTCATCATTCGTGATTCCTGATTCATAATTCATCATTCTTGATTCATCATTCATCATTCCTGATTCCTGATTCATCATTCCTGATTCATCATTCATCATTCCTGATTCATCATTCCTGATTCCTGATTCATCATTCCTGATTCCTGATTCCTGATTCATCATTCCTGATTCATCATTCCTGATTCCTGATTCATCATTCATCATTCCTGATTCATCATTCCTTATTCCTGATTCATCATTCCTGATTCCTGATTCATCATTCATCATTCCTGATTCGTCATTCATCATTCCTGATTGATCATTCCTGATTCCTGAATTATCATTCATCATTCCTGATTCATCATTCCTGATTCCTGATTCCTGATTCCTGATTCCTGATTCATCATTCCTGATTCCTGATTCATCATTCATGATTCCTGATTCATCAATTCTGATTCCTGATTCATCATTCCTGATTCCTGATTCATCATTCCTGATTCATGATTCACCATTCCTGATTCCTGATTCATCATTCCTCTTTCCTGATTCATCATTCCTGATTCCTGATTCATCATTCCTGATTCCTGATTCATCATTCCTGATTCATGATTCACCATTCCTGATTCCTGATTCATCATTCCTCTTTCCTGATTCATCATTCCTGATTCCTGATTCATCATTCCTGATTCCTGATTCATCATTCCTGATTCCTGATTAATCACTCCTGATTCCTGATTCCTGATTCATCATTCCTGATTCCTGATTCATCATTGCTGATTCCTGATTCATCATTAATCATTCCTGATTCCTGATTCCTGATGCCTGATTCCTGATTCATCATTCCTGATTCCTGATTCATCATTCCTGATTCCTGATTCATCATTCCTCATTCCTGATTCATCAATCCTCATTCCTGATTCATCATTCCTGATTCCTGATTCATCATTCCTGATTCCTGATTGATCATTCCTCATTCCTGATTGATCATTCCTGATTCCTGATTCATCATTCCTGATTCCTGATTAATCACTCCTGATTCCTGATTCCTGAATCATCATTCCTCATTCCTGATTCATCATTGCTGATTCCTGATTCATCATTCATCATTCCTGATTCCTGATTCATCATGCCTGATTCATCATTCATCATTCCTGATTCATCATTGCTGATTCCTGATTCATCATTCATCATTCGTGATTCCTGATTCATAATTCATAATTCTTGATTCATCATTCATCATTCCAGATTCCTGATTCATCATTCCTGATTCATCATTCCTGATTCATCATTCCTGATTCCTGACTCATCATTCATCATTCCTGATTCATCATTCCTGATTCCTGATTCATCATTCATCATTCCTGATTCATCATTCCTGATTCCTGATTCATCATTCCTGATTCCTGATTCCTGATTCATCATTCCTGATTCATCATTCATCATTCCTGATTGATCATTCCTGATTCCTGATTCATCATTCATCATTCCTGATTCATCATTCCTGATTCATTATTCCTGATTCCTGATTCCTGATTCCTGATTCCTGATTCATCATTCCTGATTCCTGATTCATCATTCATGATTCCTGATTCATCAATTCTGATTCCTGATTCATCATTCCTGATTCCTGATTCATCATTCCTGATTCATGATTCACCATTCCTGATTCCTGATTCATCATTCCTCTTTCCTGATTCATCATTCATCATTCCTGATTCATCATTCGTGATTCCTGATTCATAATTCATCATTCTTGATTCATCATTCATCATTCATCATTCATCATTCATCATTCATCATTCCTGATTCATCATTCATCATTCCTGATTCATCATTCCTCATTCCTGATTCATCATTGCTGATTCCTGATTCATCATTCATCATTCCTGATTCCTGATTCATCATGCCTGATTCATCATTCATCATTCCTGATTCATCATTGCTGATTCCTGATTCATCATTCATCATTCGTGATTCCTGATTCATAATTCATCATTCTTGATTCATCATTCATCATTCCTGATTCCTGATTCATCATTCCTGATTCATCATTCATCATTCCTGATTCATCATTCCTGATTCCTGATTCATCATTCCTGATTCCTGATTCCTGATTCATCATTCCTGATTCATCATTCCTGATTCCTGATTCATCATTCATCATTCCTGATTCATCATTCCTTATTCCTGATTCATCATTCCTGATTCCTGATTCATCATTCATCATTCCTGATTCGTCATTCATCATTCCTGATTGATCATTCCTGATTCCTGATTCCTGATTCATCATTCCTGATTGATCATTCCTGATTCCTGATTCCTAATTCATCATTCCTGATTCATCATTCCTGATTCATCATTCGTCATTCCTGATTCATCATACCTGATTCCTGATTCATCATTCATGATTCCTGATTCATCATTCCTGATTCCTGATTCATCATTCCTCGTTCCTGATTCATCATTCCTGATTCCTGATTCATCATTCCTCATTCCTGATTCATCAATCCTCATTCCTGATTCATCATTCCTGATTCCAGATTGATCATTCCTCATTCCTGATTCATCATTCCTCATTCCTGATTCATCATTCCTGATTCCTGATTCATGATTCATGATTCCTGATTAATCACTCCTGATTCCTGATTCCTGATTCATCATTCCTGATTCATCATTCCTGATTCCTGATTCATCATTGCTGATTCCTGATCGATCACTCCTGATTCCTGATTCCTGATTCATCATTCCTGATTCATCATTCCTGATTCATCATTGCTGTTTCCTGATTCATCATTCATCATTCCTGATTCCTGATTCATCATTCCTGATTCATAATTCCTCATTCCTGATTCATCATTGATCATTCCTGATTCATCATTCCTGATTCCTGATTCATCATTCCTGATTCCTGATTCATCATTCCTGATTCATCATTCCTGATTCATCATTCCTGATTCATCATTCCTGATTACTGTTTCATCATTCCTGATTCCTGATTCATCATTCATCATTCCTGATTGATCATTCCTGATTCCTGATTGATCATTCCTGATTCCTGATTGATCATTCCTGATTCCTGATTCATCATTCCTGATTCATGATTCACCATTCCTGATTCCTGATTCATCATTCCTCTTTCCTGATTCATCATTCCTGATTCCTGATACATCATTCATCATTCCTGATTCATCATTCCTGATTCCTGATTCGTAATTCCTCTTTACTGATTAATCATTCATCATTCCTGATTCATCATTCCTGATTCCTGATTCATCATTCCTGATTCCTGATTGATCATTCCTGATTCCTGATTGATCATTCCTGATTCCTGATTGATCATTCCTGATTCTTGATTCATCATTGCTGATTCCTGATTAATCACTCCTGATTCCTGATTCCTGATTCATCATTCCTGATTCATCATTCCTGATTCATCATTCCTGATTCATCATTCATCATTCCTGATTCATCATTCCTGATTCCTGATTCATCATTGCTGATTCCTGATTCATCATTCATCATTCCTGATTCCTGATTCATCATTCCTGATTCATCATTCATCATTCCTGATTCATCATTCATCATTCCTGATTCATCATTGCTGATTCCTGATTCATCATTCATCATTCCTGATTCCTGATACATCATTCCTGATTCATCATTCATCATTTCTGATTCATCATTCATCATTCCTGATTCCTTATTCCTGATTCATCATTCCTGATTCATCATTCCTGATTCATCATTCATCATTCCTGATTCATGATTCACCATTCCTGATTCCTGATTCATCATTCCTCTTTCCTGATTCATCATTCATGATTCCTGATTCATCAATTCTGATTCCTGATTCATCATTCCTGATTCCTGATTAATCACTCCTGATTCCTGATTCCTGATTCATCATTCCTGATTCCTGATTCATCATTGCTGATTCCTGATTCATCATTAATCATTCCTGATTCCTGATTCCTGATTCCTGATTCCTGATTCCTGATTCATCATTCCTGATTCCTGATTCATCATTCCTGATTCCTGATTCATCATTCCTCATTCCTGATTCATCAATCCTCATTCCTGATTCATCATTCCTGATTCCTGATTCATCATTCCTGATTCCTGATTGATCATTCCTCATTCCTGATTGATCATTCCTGATTCCTGATTCATCATTCCTGATTCCTGATTAATCACTCCTGATTCCTGATTCCTGATTCATCATTCCTCATTCCTGATTCATCATTGCTGATTCCTGATTCATCATTCATCATTCCTGATTCCTGATTCATCATGCCTGATTCATCATTCATCATTCCTGATTCATCATTGCTGATTCCTGATTCATCATTCATCATTCGTGATTCCTGATTCATAATTCATCATTCTTGATTCATCATTCATCATTCCTGATTCCTGATTCATCATTCCTGATTCATCATTCATCATTCCTGATTCATCATTGCTGATTCCTGATTCATCATTCATCATTCGTGATTCCTGATTCATCATTCCTGATTCATAATTCATCATTCCTGATTCATCATTCCTGATTCCTGATTCATCATTCCTGATTCCTGATTCATCATTCCTGATTCATCATTCCTGATTCATCATTCCTGATTCCTGTTTCATCATTGCTGATTCCTGATTCATCATTCATCATTCCTGATTCATCATTCCTCATTCCTGATTCATCATTCCTGATTCCTGATTCATCATTCCTGATTCCTGATTCATCATTCCTGATTCATGATTCACCATTCCTGATTCCTGATTCATCATTCCTCTTTCCTGATTCATCATTCATCATTCATGATTCATCATTGCTGATTCCTGATTCATCATTCATCATTCCTGATTCCTGATTCATCATTCCTGATTCATCATTCATCATTCCTGATTCATCATTCCTGATTCCTGATTCATCATTCCTGATTCCTGATTCCTGATTCATCATTCCTGATTCATCATTCCTGATTCATCATTCCTGATTCCTGTTTCATCATTGCTGATTCCTGATTCATCATTCATCATTCCTGATTCATCATTCCTGATTCCTGATTCATCATTCCTGATTCCTCATTCATCATTCCTCATTCCTGATTCATCATTCATCATTCCTGATTCATCATTCCTGATTCCTGATTCATCATTCCTCATTCCTGATTCATCATTCCTGATTCATCATTCCTGATTCATCATTCCTGATTCATCATTCCTGATTCCTGACTCATCATTCATCATTCCTGATTCATCATTCCTTATTCCTGATTCATCATTCATCATTCCTGATTCATCATTCCTGATTCCTGATTCATCATTCCTGATTCCTGATTCCTGATTCATCATTCCTGATTCATCATTCATCATTCCTGATTCATCATTCCTTATTCCTGATTCATCATTCCTGATTCCTGATTCATCATTCATCATTCATCATTCCTGATTCATCATTCATCATTCCTGATTCATCATTCCTGATTCCTGAATCCTGATTCATCATTCCTGATTCCTGATTCCTGATTCAACATTCCTGATTCATCATTCCTGATTCATCATTCATCATTCCTGATTCATCATTCCTTATTCCTGATTCATCATTCCTGATTCCTGATTCATCATTCATCATTCATGATTCCTGATTCATCATTCATCATTCCTGATTCGTCATTCATCATTCCTGATTCATCATTCCTGATTCCTGATTCCTGATTCATCATTCCTGATTCCTGATTCCTGATTCATCATTCCTGATTCATCATTCCTGATTCATCATTCATCATTCCTGATTCATCATTCGTGATTCCTGATTCATAATTCATCATTCTTGATTCATCATTCATCATTCAACATTCATCATTCATCATTCCTGATTCATCATTCATCATTCCTGATTCATCATTCCTCATTCCTGATTCATCATTGCTGATTCCTGATTCATCATTCATCATTCCTGATTCCTGATTCATCATGCCTGATTCATCATTCATCATTCCTGATTCATCATTGCTGATTCCTGATTCATCATTCATCATTCGTGATTCCTGATTCATCATTCATCATTCCTGATTCATCATTCCTGATTCCTGATTCATCATTCCTGATTCCTGATTCCTGATTCATCATTCCTGATTCATCATTCCTGATTCCTGATTCATCATTCATCATTCCTGATTCATCATTCCTTATTCCTGATTCATCATTCCTGATTCCTGATTCATCATTCATCATTCCTGATTCGTCATTCATCATTCCTGATTGATCATTCCTGATTCCTGATTCATCATTCATCATTCCTGATTCATCATTCCTGATTCATCATTCCTGATTCCTGATTCCTGATTCCTGATTCCTGATTCATCATTCCTGATTCCTGATTCATCATTCCTGATTCCTGATTCATCATTCCTGATTCATCATTCCTGATTCATCATTCCTGATTCCTGTTTCATCATTGCTGATTCCTGATTCATCATTCATCATTCCTGATTCATCATTCCTCATTCCTGATTCATCATTCCTGATTCCTGATTCATCATTCCTGATTCCTGATTCATCATTCCTGATTCATGATTCACCATTCCTGATTCCTGATTCATCATTCCTCTTTCCTGATTCATCATTCATCATTCATGATTCATCATTGCTGATTCCTGATTCATCATTCATCATTCCTGATTCCTGATTCATCATTCCTGATTCATCATTCATCATTCCTGATTCATCATTCCTGATTCCTGATTCATCATTCCTGATTCCTGATTCCTGATTCATCATTCCTGATTCATCATTCCTGATTCATCATTCCTGATTCCTGTTTCATCATTGCTGATTCCTGATTCATCATTCATCATTCCTGATTCATCATTCCTGATTCCTGATTCATCATTCCTGATTCCTCATTCATCATTCCTCATTCCTGATTCATCATTCATCATTCCTGATTCATCATTCCTGATTCCTGATTCATCATTCCTCATTCCTGATTCATCATTCCTGATTCATCATTCCTGATTCATCATTCCTGATTCATCATTCCTGATTCCTGACTCATCATTCATCATTCCTGATTCATCATTCCTTATTCCTGATTCATCATTCATCATTCCTGATTCATCATTCCTGATTCCTGATTCATCATTCCTGATTCCTGATTCCTGATTCATCATTCCTGATTCATCATTCATCATTCCTGATTCATCATTCCTTATTCCTGATTCATCATTCCTGATTCCTGATTCATCATTCATCATTCATCATTCCTGATTCATCATTCATCATTCCTGATTCATCATTCCTGATTCCTGAATCCTGATTCATCATTCCTGATTCCTGATTCCTGATTCAACATTCCTGATTCATCATTCCTGATTCATCATTCATCATTCCTGATTCATCATTCCTTATTCCTGATTCATCATTCCTGATTCCTGATTCATCATTCATCATTCATGATTCCTGATTCATCATTCATCATTCCTGATTCGTCATTCATCATTCCTGATTCATCATTCCTGATTCCTGATTCCTGATTCATCATTCCTGATTCCTGATTCCTGATTCATCATTCCTGATTCATCATTCCTGATTCATCATTCATCATTCCTGATTCATCATTCGTGATTCCTGATTCATAATTCATCATTCTTGATTCATCATTCATCATTCAACATTCATCATTCATCATTCCTGATTCATCATTCATCATTCCTGATTCATCATTCCTCATTCCTGATTCATCATTGCTGATTCCTGATTCATCATTCATCATTCCTGATTCCTGATTCATCATGCCTGATTCATCATTCATCATTCCTGATTCATCATTGCTGATTCCTGATTCATCATTCATCATTCGTGATTCCTGATTCATCATTCATCATTCCTGATTCATCATTCCTGATTCCTGATTCATCATTCCTGATTCCTGATTCCTGATTCATCATTCCTGATTCATCATTCCTGATTCCTGATTCATCATTCATCATTCCTGATTCATCATTCCTTATTCCTGATTCATCATTCCTGATTCCTGATTCATCATTCATCATTCCTGATTCGTCATTCATCATTCCTGATTGATCATTCCTGATTCCTGATTCATCATTCATCATTCCTGATTCATCATTCCTGATTCATCATTCCTGATTCCTGATTCCTGATTCCTGATTCCTGATTCATCATTCCTGATTCCTGATTCATCATTCATGATTCCTGATTCATCAATTCTGATTCCTGATTCATCATTCCTGATTCCTGATTCATCATTCCTGATTCATGATTCACCATTCCTGATTCCTGATTCATCATTCCTCTTTCCTGATTCATCATTCCTGATTCCTGATTCATCATTCCTGATAACTGATTCATCATTCCTGATTCATGATTCACCATTCCTGATTCCTGATTTATCATTCCTCTTTCCTGATTCATCATTCCTGATTCCTGATTCATCATTCCTGATTCCTGATTCATCATTCCTGATTCCTGATTAATCACTCCTGATTCCTGATTCCTGATTCATCATTCCTGATTCCTGATTCATCATTGCTGATTCCTGATTCATCATTGATCATTCCTGATTCCTGATTCCTGATTCCTGATTCCTGATTGATCATTCCTCATTCCTGATTCATCAATCCTCATTCCTGATTCATCATTCCTGATTCCTGATTCATCATTCCTGATTCCTGATTGATCATTCCTCATTCCTGATTGATCATTCCTGATTCCTGATTCATCATTCCTGATTCCTGATTAATCACTCCTGATTCCTGATTCCTGAATCATCATTCCTCATTCCTGATTCATCATTGCTGATTCCTGATTCATCATTCATCATTCCTGATTCCTGATTCATCATGCCTGATTCATCATTCATCATTCCTGATTCATCATTGCTGATTCCTGATTCATCATTCATCATTCGTGATTCCTGATTCATAATTCATCATTCTTGATTCATCATTCATCATTCCTGATTCCTGATTCATCATTCCTGATTTATCATTCATCATTCCTGATTCATCATTGCTGATTCCTGATTCATCATTCATCCTTCGTGATTCCTGATTCATCATTCCTGATTCATAATTCATCATTCCTGATTCATCAACATCATTCCTGATTCATCATTCCTGATTCCTGATTCATCATTCCTGATTCCTGATTCATCATTCCTGATTCATCATTCCTGATTCCTGTTTCATCATTGCTGATTCCTGATTCATCATTCATCATTCCTGATTCATCATTCCTCATTCCTGATTCATCATTCCTGATTCCTGATTCATCATTCCTGATTCCTGATTCATCATTCCTGATTCATGATTCACCATTCCTGATTCCTGATTCATCATTCCTCTTTCCTGATTCATCATTCATCATTCATGATTCATCATTGCTGATTCCTGATTCACCATTCATCATTCCTGATTCCTGATTCATCATTCCTGATTCCTGATTCATCATTCATCATTCCTGATTCGTCATTCATCATTCCTGATTCATCATTCCTGATTGCTGATTCCTGATTCATCATTCCTGATTCATCATTCCTGATTCCTGATTCCTGATTCATCATTCCTGATTCATCATTCCTGATTCATCATTCGTCATTCCTGATTCATCATTCCTGATTCCTGATTCATCATTCCTGATTCCTGATTCATCATTCATCATTCCTGATTCCTGATTCATCATTCCTGTTTCATCATTCCTCATTCCTGATTCATCATTCATCATTCCTGATTCATCATTCCTGATTCCTGATTCATCATTCATCATTCCTGATTCATCATTCCTGATTCCTGATTCATCATTCCTGATTCCTGATTCCTGATTCATCATTCCTGATTCATCATTCATCATTCCTGATTCATCATTCCTTATTCCTGATTCATCATTCCTGATTCCTGATTCATCATTCATCATTCATCATTCCTGATTCATCATTCATCATTCCTGATTCGTCATTCATCATTCCTGATTCATCATTCCTGATTCCTGAATCCTGATTCATCATTCCTGATTCCTGATTTCTGATTCAACATTCCTGATTCATCATTCCTGATTCATCATTCATCATTCCTGATTCATCATTCCTTATTCCTGATTCATCATTCCTGATTCCTGATTCATCATTCATCATTCATGATTCCTGATTCATCATTCATCATTCCTGATTCGTCATTCATCATTCCTGATTCATCATTCCTGATTCCTGATTCCTGATTCATCATTCCTGATTCCTGATTCCTGATTCATCATTCCTGATTCATCATTCCTGATTCATCATTCATCATTCCTGATTCATCATTCGTGATTCCTGATTCATAATTCATCATTCTTGATTCATCATTCATCATTCATCATTCATCATTCATCATTCCTGATTCATCATTCATCATTCCTGATTCATCATTCCTCATTCCTGATTCATCATTGCTGATTCCTGATTCATCATTCATCATTCCTGATTCCTGATTCATCATACCTGATTCATCATTCATCATTCCTGATTCATCATTGCTGATTCCTGATTCATCATTCATCATTCGTGATTCCTGATTCATAATTCATCATTCTTGATTCATCATTCATCATTCCTGATTCCTGATTCATCATTCCTGATTCATCATTCATCATTCCTGATTCATCATTCCTGATTCCTGATTCATCATTCCTGATTCCTGATTCCTGATTCATCATTCCTGATTCATCATTCCTGATTCCTGATTCATCATTCATCATTCCTGATTCATCATTCCTTATTCCTGATTCATCATTCCTGATTCCTGATTCATCATTCATCATTCCTGATTCGTCATTCATCATTCCTGATTGATCATTCCTGATTCCTGATTCCTGATTCATCATTCCTGATTGATCATTCCTGATTCCTGATTCCTGATTCATCATTCCTGATTCATCATTCCTGATTCATCATTCGTCATTCCTGATTCATCATACCTGATTCCTGATTCATCATTCATGATTCCTGATTCATCATTCCTGATTCCTGATTCATCATTCCTCGTTCCTGATTCATCATTCCTGATTCCTGATTCATCATTCCTCATTCCTGATTCATCAATCCTCATTCCTGATTCATCATTCCTGATTCCAGATTGATCATTCCTCATTCCTGATTCATCATTCCTCATTCCTGATTCATCATTCCTGATTCCTGATTCATGATTCCTGATTCCTGATTAATCACTCCTGATTCCTGATTCCTGATTCATCATTCCTGATTCATCATTCCTGATTCCTGATTCATCATTGCTGATTCCTGAACGATCACTCCTGATTCCTGATTCCTGATTCATCATTCCTGATTCATCATTCCTGATTCATCATTGCTGTTTCCTGATTCATCATTCATCATTCCTGATTCCTGATTCATCATTCCTGATTCATAATTCCTCATTCCTGATTCATCATTCATCATTCCTGATTCATCATTCCTGATTCCTGATTCATCATTCCTGATTCCCGATTCATCATTCCTGATTCATCATTCCTGATTCATAATTCCTGATTCATCATTCCAGATTACTGTTTCATCATTCCTGATTCCTGATTCATCATTCATCATTCCTGATTGATCATTCCTGATTCCTGATTGATCATTCCTGATTCCTGATTGATCATTCCTGATTCCTGATTCATCATTCCTGATTCATGATTCACCATTCCTGATTCCTGATTCATCATTCCTCTTTCCTGATTCATCATTCCTGATTCCTGATACATCATTCATCATTCCTGATTCATCATTCCTGATTCCTGATTCGTAATTCCTCTTTACTGATTAATCATTCATCATTCCTGATTCATCATTCCTGATTCCTGATTCATCAATCCTGATTCCTGATTGATCATTCCTGATTCCTGATTGATCATTCCTGATTCCTGATTGATCATTCCTGATTCTTGATTCATCATTGCTGATTCCTGATTAATCACTCCTGATTCCTGATTCCTGATTCATCATTCCTGATTCATCATTCCTGATTCATCATTCCTGATTCATCATTCATCATTCCTGATTCATCATTCCTGATTCCTGATTCATCATTGCTGATTCCTGATTCATCATTCATCATTCCTGATTCCTGATTCATCATTCCTGATTCATCATTCGTCATTCCTGATTCATCATTCATCATTCCTGATTCATCATTGCTGATTCCTGATTCATCATTCATCATTCCTGATTCCTGATACATCATTCCTGATTCATCATTCATCATTTCTGATTCATCATTCATCATTCCTGATTCCTTATTCCTGATTCATCATTCCTGATTCATCATTCCTGATTCATCATTCATCATTCCTGATTCATCATTCATCATTCCTGATTCATCATTCCTGATTCCTGATTCCTGATTCCTGATTCCTGATTCATTATTCCTGATTCCTGATTCATCATTCATGATTCCTGATTCATCAATTCTGATTCCTGATTCATCATTCCTGATTCCTGATTCATCATTCCTTATTCCTGATTCATCATTCAGCATTCGTGATTCATCATTCATCATTCCTGATTCGTCATTCATCAGTCCTAATTCATCATTCCTGATTCCTGATTCCTGATTCATCATTCCTGATTCCTGATTCCTGATTCATCTTTCCTGATTCATCATTCCTGATTCATCATTCATCATTCCTGATTCATCATTCGTGATTCCTGATTCATAATTCATCATTCTTGATTCATCATTCATCATTCATCATTCATCATTCATCATTCCTGATTCATCATTCATCATTCCTGATTACATCATTCCTCATTCCTGATTCATCATTGCTGATTCCTGATTCATCATTCATCATTCCTGATTCCTGATTCATCATGCCTGATTCATCATTCATCATTCCTGATTCATCATTGCTGATTCCTGATTCATCATTCATCATTCGTGATTCCTGATTCATAATTCATCATTCTTGATTCATCATTCATCATTCCTGATTCCTGATTCATCATTCCTGATTCATTATTCATCATTCCTGATTCATCATTCCTGATTCCTGATTCATCATTCCTGATTCCTGATTCCTGTTTCATCATTCCTGATTCATCATTCCTGATTCCTGATTCATCATTCATCATTCCTGATTCATCATTCCTTATTCCTGATTCATCATTCCTGATTCCTGATTCATCATTCATCATTCCTGATTCGTCATTCATCATTCCTGATTGATCATTCCTGATTCCTGATTCCTGATTCATCATTCCTGATTGATCATTCCTGATTCCTGATTCCTAATTCATCATTCCTGATTCATCATTCCTGATTCATCATTCGTCATTCCTGATTCATCATACCTGATTCCTGATTCATCATTCATGATTCCTGATTCATCATTCCTGATTCCTGATTCATCATTCCTCGTTCCTGATTCATCATTCCTGATTCCTGATTCATCATTCCTCATTCCTGATTCATCAATCCTCATTCCTGATTCATCATCCTGATTCCAGATTGATCATTCCTCATTCCTGATTCATCATTCCTCATTCCTTATTCATCATTCCTGATCCCTGATTCATGATTCCTGATTCCTGATTAATCACTCCTGATTCCTGATTCCTGATTCATCATTCCTGATTCATCATTCCTGATTCCTGATTCATCATTGCTGATTCCTGATCGATCACTCCTGATTCCTGATTCCTGATTCATCATTCCTGATTCATCATTCCTGATTCATCATTGCTGTTTCCTGATTCATCATTCATCATTCCTGATTCCTGATTCATCATTCCTGATTCATAATTCCTCATTCCTGATTCATCATTGATCATTCCTGATTCATCATTCCTGATTCCTGATTCATCATTCCTGATTCCTGATTCATCATTCCTGATTCATCATTCCTGATTCATCATTCCTGATTCATCATTCCTGATTACTGTTTCATCATTCCTGATTCCTGATTCATCATTCATCATTCCTGATTGATCATTCCTGATTCCTGATTGATCATTCCTGATTCCTGATTGATCATTCCTGATTCCTGATTCATCATTCCTGATTCATGATTGACCATTCCTGATTCCTGATTCATCATTCCTCTTTCCTGATTCATCATTCCTGATTCCTGATACATCATTCATCATTCCTGATTCATCATTCCTGATTCCTGATTCGTAATTCCTCTTTACTGATTAATCATTCATCATTCCTGATTCATCATTCCTGATTCCTGATTCATCATTCTGATTCCTGATTGATCATTCCTGATTCCTGATTGATCATTCCTGATTCCTGATTGATCATTCCTGATTCTTGATTCATCATTGCTGATTCCTGATTAATCACTCCTGATTCCTGATTCCTGATTCATCATTCTGATTCATCATTCCTGATTCATCATTCCTGATTCATCATTCATCATTCCTGATTCATCATTCCTGATTCCTGATTCATCATTGCTGATTCCTGATTCATCATTCATCATTCCTGATTCCTGATTCATCATTCCTGATTCATCATTCATCATTCCTGATTCCTGATACATCATTCCTGATTCATCATTCATCATTTCTGATTCATCATTCATCATTCCTGATTCCTTATTCCTGATTCATCATTCCTGATTCATCATTCCTGATTCATCATTCATCATTCCTGATTCATGATTCACCATTCCTGATTCCTGATTCATCATTCCTCTTTCCTGATTCATCATTCATGATTCCTGATTCATCAATTCTGATTCCTGATTCATCATTCCTGATTCCTGATTAATCACTCCTGATTCCTGATTCCTGATTCATCATTCCTGATTCCTGATTCATCATTGCTGATTCCTGATTCATCATTAATCATTCCTGATTCCTGATTCCTGATTCCTGATTCCTGATTCCTGATTCATCATTCCTGATTCCTGATTCATCATTCCTGATTCCTGATTCATCATTCCTCATTCCTGATTCATCAATCCTCATTCCTGATTCATCATTCCTGATTCCTGATTCATCATTCCTGATTCTGATTGATCATTCCTCATTCCTGATTGATCATTCCTGATTCCTGATTCATCATTCCTGATTCCTGATTAATCACTCCTGATTCCTGATTCCTGATTCATCATTCCTCATTCCTGATTCATCATTGCTGATTCCTGATTCATCATTCATCATTCCTGATTCCTGATTCATCATGCCTGATTCATCATTCATCATTCCTGATTCATCATTGCTGATTCCTGATTCATCATTCATCATTCGTGATTCCTGATTCATAATTCATCATTCTTGATTCATCATTCATCATTCCTGATTCCTGATTCATCATTCCTGATTCATCATTCATCATTCCTGATTCATCATTGCTGATTCCTGATTCATCATTCATCATTCGTGATTCCTGATTCATCATTCCTGATTCATAATTCATCATTCCTGATTCATCATTCCTGATTCCTGATTCATCATTCCTGATTCCTGATTCATCATTCCTGATTCATCATTCCTGATTCATCATTCCTGATTCCTGTTTCATCATTGCTGATTCCTGATCATCATTCATCATTCCTGATTCATCATTCCTCATTCCTGATTCATCATTCCTGATTCCTGATTCATCATTCCTGATTCCTGATTCATCATTCCTGATTCATGATTCACCATTCCTGATTCCTGATTCATCATTCCTCTTTCCTGATTCATCATTCCTGATTCCTGATACATCATTCATCATTCCTGATTCATCATTCCTGATTCCTGATTCGTAATTCCTCTTTACTGATTAATCATTCATCATTCCTGATTCATCATTCCTGATTCCTGATTCATCATTCCTGATTCCTGATTGATCATTCCTGATTCCTGATTGATCATTCCTGATTCCTGATTGATCATTCCTGATTCTTGATTCATCATTGCTGATTCCTGATTAATCACTCCTGATTCCTGATTCCTGATTCATCATTCCTGATTCATCATTCCTGATTCATCATTCCTGATTCATCATTCATCATTCCTGATTCATCATTCCTGATTCCTGATTCATCATTGCTGATTCCTGATTCATCATTCATCATTCCTGATTCTGATTCATCATTCCTGATCATCATTCATCATTCCTGATTCATCATTCATCATTCCTGATTCATCATTGCTGATTCCTGATTCATCATTCATCATTCCTGATTCCTGATACATCATTCCTGATTCATCATTCATCATTTCTGATTCATCATTCATCATTCCTGATTCCTTATTCCTGATTCATCATTCCTGATTCATCATTCCTGATTCATCATTCATCATTCCTGATTCATGATTCACCATTCCTGATTCCTGATTCATCATTCCTCTTTCCTGATTCATCATTCATGATTCCTGATTCATCAATTCTGATTCCTGATTCATCATTCCTGATTCCTGATTAATCACTCCTGATTCCTGATTCCTGATTCATCATTCCTGATTCCTGATTCATCATTGCTGATTCCTGATTCATCATTAATCATTCCTGATTCCTGATTCCTGATTCCTGATTCCTGATTCCTGATTCATCATTCCTGATTCCTGATTCATCATTCCTGATTCCTGATTCATCATTCCTCATTCCTGATTCATCAATCCTCATTCCTGATTCATCATTCCTGATTCCTGATTCATCATTCCTGATTCCTGATTGATCATTCCTCATTCCTGATTGATCATTCCTGATTCCTGATTCATCATTCCTGATTCCTGATTAATCACTCCTGATTCCTGATTCCTGATTCATCATTCCTCATTCCTGATTCATCATTGCTGATTCCTGATTCATCATTCATCATTCCTGATTCCTGATTCATCATGCCTGATTCATCATTCATCATTCCTGATTCATCATTGCTGATTCCTGATTCATCATTCATCATTCGTGATTCCTGATTCATAATTCATCATTCTTGATTCATCATTCATCATTCCTGATTCCTGATTCATCATTCCTGATTTCATCATTCATCATTCCTGATTCATCATTGCTGATTCCTGATTCATCATTCATCATTCGTGATTCCTGATTCATCATTCCTGATTCATAATTCATCATTCCTGATTCATCATTCCTGATTCCTGATTCATCATTCCTGATTCCTGATTCATCATTCCTGATTCATCATTCCTGATTCATCATTCCTGATTCCTGTTTCATCATTGCTGATTCCTGATTCATCATTCATCATTCCTGATTCATCATTCCTCATTCCTGATTCATCATTCCTGATTCCTGATTCATCATTCCTGATTCCTGATTCATCATTCCTGATTCATGATTCACCATTCCTGATTCCTGATTCATCATTCCTCTTTCCTGATTCATCATTCATCATTCATGATTCATCATTGCTGATTCCTGATTCATCATTCATCATTCCTGATTCCTGATTCATCATTCCTGATTCATCATTCATCATTCCTGATTCCTGATTCCTGATTCATCATTCCTGATTCCTCATTCATCATTCCTCATTCCTGATTCATCATTCATCATTCCTGATTCATCATTCCTGATTCCTGACTCATCATTCCTCATTCCTGATTCATCATTCCTGATTCATCATCCTGATTCATCATTCCTGATTCCTGACTCATCATTCATCATTCCTGATTCATCATTCCTTATTCCTGATTCATCATTCATCATTCCTGATTCATCATTCCTGATTCCTGATTCATCATTCCTGATTCCTGATTCCTGATTCATCATTCCTGATTCCTGATTCCTGATTCATCATTCCTGATTCATCATTCCTGATTCATCATTCATCATTCCTGATTCATCATTCGTGATTCCTGATTCATAATTCATCATTCTTTCATCATTCTTGATTCATCATTCATCATTCAACATTCATCATTCATCATTCCTGATTCATCATTCATCATTCCTGATTCATCATTCCTCATTCCTGATTCATCATTGCTGATTCATCATTCCTGATTCATCATTCCTGATTCCTGATTCATCATGCCTGATTCATCATTCATCATTCCTGATTCATCATTGCTGATTCCTGATTCATCATTCATCATTCGTGATTCCTGATTCATCATTCATCATTCCTGATTCATCATTCCTGATTCCTGATTCATCATTCCTGATTCCTGATTCCTGATTCATCATTCCTGATTCATCATTCCTGATTCCTGATTCATCATTCATCATTCCTGATTCATCATTCCTTATTCCTGATTCATCATTCCTGATTCCTGATTCATCATTCATCATTCCTGATTCGTCATTCATCATTCCTGATTGATCATTCCTGATTTCCTGATTCATCATTCATCATTCCTGATTCATCATTCCTGATTCATCATTCCTGATTCCTGATTCCTGATTCCTGATTCCTGATTCATCATTCCTGATTCCTGATTCATCATTCATGATTCCTGATTCATCAATTCTGATTCCTGATTCATCATTCCTGATTCCTGATTCATCATTCCTGATTCATGATTCACCATTCCTGATTTCCTGATTCATCATTCCTCTTTCCTGATTCATCATTCCTGATTCCTGATTCATCATTCCTGATAACTGATTCATCATTCCTGATTCATGATTCACCATTCCTGATTCCTGATTTATCATTCCTCTTTCCTGATTCATCATTCCTGATTCCTGATTCATCATTCCTGATTCCTGATTCATCATTCCTGATTCCTGATTAATCACTCCTGATTCCTGATTCCTGATTCATCATTCCTGATTCCTGATTCATCATTGCTGATTCCTGATTCATCATTAATCATTCCTGATTCCTGATTCCTGATTCTGATTCCTGATTCCTGATTCATCATTCCTGATTCCTGATTCATCATTCCTGATTCCTGATTGATCATTCCTCATTCCTGATTCATCATTCATCATTCCTGATTCCTGATACATCATTCCTGATTCATCATTCATCATTTCTGATTCATCATTCATCATTCCTGATTCATCATTCCTGATTCCTGAATCCTGATTCATCATTCCTGATTCCTGAATTCCTGATTCAACATTCCTGATTCATCATTCCTGATTCATCATTCATCATTCCTGATTCATCATTGCTGATTCCTGATTCATCATTCATCATTCCTGATTCCTGATTCATCATGCCTGATTCATCATTCATCATTCCTGATTCATCATTGCTGATTCCTGATTCATCATTCATCATTCGTGATTCCTGATTCATAATTCATCATTCTTGATTCATCATTCATCATTCCTGATTCCTGATTCATCATTCCTGATTTATCATTCATCATTCCTGATTCATCATTGCTGATTCCTGATTCATCATTCATCCTTCGTGATTCCTGATTCATCATTCCTGATTCATAATTCATCATTCCTGATTCATCAACATCATTCCTGATTCATCATTCCTGATTCCTGATTCATCATTCCTGATTCCTGATTCATCATTCCTGATTCATCATTCCTGATTCCTGTTTCATCATTGCTGATTCCTGATTCATCATTCATCATTCCTGATTTCATCATTCCTCATTCCTGATTCATCATTCCTGATTCCTGATTCATCATTTCCTGATTCCTGATTCATCATTCCTGATTCATGATTCACCATTCTGATTCCTGATTCATCATTCCTCTTTCCTGATTCATCATTCATCATTCATGATTCATCATTGCTGATTCCTGATTCACCATTCATCATTCCTGATTCCTGATTCATTCAATTCCTGATTCATCATTCATCATTCCTGATTCCATCATTCCTGATTCCTGATTCATCATTCCTGATTCCTGATTCCTGATTCATCATTCCTGATTCATCATTCCTGATTCCTGATTCATCATTCATCATTCCTGATTCATCATTCCTTATTCCTGATCCATCATTCCTGATTCCTGATTCATCATTCATCATTCCTGATTCGTCATTCATCATTCCTGATTCATCATTCCTGATTGCTGATTCCTGATTCATCATTCCTGATTCATCATTCCTGATTCCTGATTCCTGATTCATCATTCCTGATTCATCATTCCTGATTCATCATTCGTCATTCCTGATTCATCATTCCTGATTCCTGATTTCATCATTCCTGATTCCTGATTCATCATTCATCATTCCTGATTCCTGATTCATCATTCCTGTTTCATCATTCCTCATTCCTGATTCATCATTCATCATTCCTGATTCATCATTCCTGATTCCTGATTCATCATTCATCATTCCTGATTCATCATTCCTGATTCCTGATTCATCATTTCCTGATTCCTGATTTCCTGATTCATCATTCCTGATTCATCATTCATCATTCCTGATTCATCATTCCTTATTCCTGATTCATCATTCCTGATTCCTGATTCATCATTCATCATTCATCATTCTGATTCATCATTCATCATTTCCTGATTTCGTCATTTCATCATTCCTGATTCATCATTTCCTGATCTCCTGAATCCTGATTCATCATTCCTGATTCCTCGATTTCTGATTCAACATTCCTGATTCATCATTCCTGATTCATCATTCATCATTCCTGATTCGTCATTCATCATTCATGATTCCTGATTCATCATTCATCATTCCTGATTCATCATTCCTGATTCCTGATTCATCAATCCTGATTCCTGATTCTGATTCATCATTCCTGATTCATCATTCCTGATTCATCATCCTGATTCCTGTTTCATCATTGCTGATTCCTGATTCTTCATTCATCATTCCTGATTCATCATTCCTGATTCCTGATTCATCATTCCTGATTCCTCATCAATCATTCCTCATTCCTGATTCATCATTTCATCATTCCTGATTCATCATTCCTGATTCCTGATTCATCATTCCTCATTCCTGATTCATCATTCCTGATTCATCATTCCTGATTCATCATTCCTGATTCATCATTCCTGATTCCTGACTCATCATTCATCATTCCTGATTCATCATTCCTTATTCCTGATTCATCATTCATCATTCCTGATTCATCATTCCCTGATTCCCTGATTCATCATTCCTGATTCCTGATTTCCTGATCATCATTCCCTGATTCATCATTCATCATTCCTGATTCATCATTCCTTATTCCTGATTCATCATTCCTGATTCCTGATTCAATCATTCATCATTCATCATTCTGATTCATCATTCATCATTCCTGATTCATCATTCTGATCCTGAATCCTGATTCATCATTTCCTGATTCCTGATTCCCTGATTCAACATTCCTGATTCATCATTCCTGATTCATCAATTCATCATTCCTGATTCATCATTTCCTTATTCCTGATTCATCATTCCTGATTCCTGATTCATCATTCATCATTCCTGATTCCTGATTCTTCATTCATCATTCCTGATTCGTCCATTCATCATTCCTGATTTCATCATTCCTGATTCCTGATTCCTGATCATCATTCCTGATTCCTGAATTCCTGATTCATCATTCCTGATTTCATCATTCCTGATTCATCATTCATCATTCCTGATTCATCATTCGTGATTCCTGATTCATAATTCATCATTCTTGATTCATCATTCATCATTCAACATTCATTCATTCATCATTCCTGATTCATCATTCAATCATTCCTGATTCATCATTCCCTCATTCCTGATTCATCATTGCTGATTCCTTGATTCATCATTCATCATTCCTGATTCCTGATTCATCATGCCTGATTCATCATTCATCATTCCTGATTCATCATTGCTGATTCCTGATTCATCATTCATCATTCGTGATTCCTGATTCATCATTCATCAATCCTGATTCATCATTCCTGATTCCTGATTCATCATTCCTGATTCCTGATTCCTGATTCATCATTCCTGATTCATCATTCCTGATTCCTGATTCATCATTCATCATTCCTGATTCATCATTCCTTATTCCTGATTCATCATTCCTGATTCCTGATTCATCATTCATCATTCCTGATTCCGTCATTCATCATTCCTGATTGATCATTCCTGATTCCTGATTCATCATTCATCATTCCTGATTCATCATTCCTGATTCATCATTCCTGATCCTGATTCCTGATTCCTGATTCCTGATTCATCATTCCTGATTCCTGATTCAATCATTCATGATTCCTGATTCATCAATTCTGATTTCCTGATTCATCATTCCTGATTCCTGATTCATCATTCCTGATTCATGATTTCAACATTCCTGATTCCTGATTCATCATTCCTCTTTTCCTGATTCATCTTCTGATTCCTGATTCTGATTCATCATTCTGATAACTGATTCATCATTCCTGATTCATGATTCACCATTCCTGATTCCTGATTTATCATTCCTCTTTCCTGATTCATCATTCCTGATTCCTGATTCATCATTCCTGATCCTGATTCATCAATTCCTGATTCCTGATTAATCACTCCTGATTCCTGATTCCTGATTCATCATTCCTGATTCCTGATTCATCATTGCTGATTCCTGATTCATCATTAATCATTCCTGATTCCTGATTCCTGATTCCTGATTCCTGATTGATCATTCCTCATTCCTGATTCATCAATCCTCATTCCTGATTCATCATTCCTGATTCCTGATTCATCATTCCTGATTCCTGATTGATCATTCCTCATTTCCTGATTGATCATTCCTGATTCCTGATTCATCATTCCTGATTCCTGATTAATCACTCCAGATTCCTGATTCTGAATCATCATTCCTCATTCCTGATTCATCATTGCTGATTTCCTGATTCATCATTCATCATTCCTGATTCCTGATTCATCATGCCTGATTCATCATTCATCATTCCTGATTCATCATTGCTGATTCCTGATTCCATCATTCATCATTCGTGATTCCTGATTCATAATTCATCATTCTTGATTCATCATTCATCATTCCTGATTCCTGATTCATCATTCCTGATTTATCATTCATCATTCCTGATTCATCATTGCTGATTCCTGATTCATCATTCATCCTTCGTGATTCCTGATTCATCATTCCTGATTCATAATTCATCATTCCTGATTCATCAACATCAATTCCTGATCATCATTCCTGATTCCTGATTCATCATTCCCTGATTCCTGATTCATCATCCTGATTCATCATTCCTGATTCCTGTTTCATCATTGCTGATTCCTGATTCATCATTCATCATTCCTGATTCATCATTCCTCATTCCTGATTCATCATTCCTGATTCCTGATTCATCATTCCTGATTCTGATTCATCATTCCTGATTCATGATTCACCATTCCTGATTCCTGATTCATCATTCCTCTTTCCTGATTCATCATTCATCATTCATGATTCATCATTTGCTGATTCCTGATTCACCATTCATCATTTCCTGATTCCTGATTCATCATCCTGATTCCTGATTCATCATTCATCATTCCTGATTCGTCATTCATCATTCCTGATTCATCATTCCTGATTGCTGATTCCTGATTCATCATTCCTGATTCATCATTCCTGATTCCTGATTCCTGATTCATCATTCCTGATTCATCATTTCCTGATTCATCATTCGTCATTCCTGATTTCATCATTCCTGATTCCCTGATTCATCATTCCTGATTCCTGATTTCATCATTCATCATTCCTGAGTCCTGATTCATCATTCCTGTTTCATCATTCCTCATTCCTGATTCATCATTCATCATTCCTGATTCATCATTCCTGATTCCTGATTCATCATTCATCATTCCTGATTCATCATTCCTGATTCCTGATTCAATCAATTCTGATTCCTGATTCCTGATTCATCATTCCTGATTCATCATTCATCATTCCTGATTCATCATTCCTTATTCCTGATTCATCATTCCTGATTCCTGATTCATCATTCATCATTCATCATTCCTGATTCATCATTCATCATTCCTGATTCGTCATTCATCATTCCTGATTCTTCATTCCTGATTCCTGAATCCTGATTCATCATTCCTGATTCCTGATTTCTGATTCATCATTCATCATTCCTGATTCATCATTCCTTATTCCTGATTTCATCATTCCTGATTCCTGATTCATCATTCATCATTCATGATTCCTGATTCATCATCATCATTCCTGATTCGTCATTCATCATTCCTGATTCATCATTCCTGATTCCTGATTCCTGATTCATCATTCCTGATTCCTGATTCCTGATTCATCATTCCTGATTCCATCATTCCTGATTCATCATTTCATCATTCCTGATTCATCATTCGTGATTCCTGATTCATAATTCATCATTCTTGATTCATCATTCATCATTCATCATTCATCATTCAATCATTCCTGATTCATCATTCATCATTCCTGATTCATCATTCCTCATTCCTGATTCATCATTTGCTGATTCCTGATTCATCATTCATCATTCCTGATTCCTGATTCATCATGCCCTGATTCATCATTCATCATTCCTGATTCATCATTGCCTGATTTCCTGATTCATCATTCCCTGATTCCTGATCCTGATTCATCATTCCTGATTCATCATTCCTGATTCCTGATTCATCATTCATCATTCCTGATTCATCATTCCTTATTCCTGATCCATCATTCCTGATTCCTGATTCATCATTCATCATTCCTGATTCGTCATTCATCATTCCTGATTCATCATTCCTGATTGCTGATTCCTGATTCATCATTCCTGATTCATCATACCTGATTCCTGATTCTGATTCATCATTCCTGATTCATCATTCCTGATTCATCATTCGTCATTCCTGATTCATCATTCCTGATTCCTGATTCAATCATTCCCTGATTCCTGATTCCATCATTCATCATTCCTGATTCCTGATTCATCATTCCTGTTTCATCATTCCTCATTCCTGATTCATCATTCATCATTCCTGATTCATCATTCCTGATTCCTGATTCATCATTCATCATTCCTGATTCATCATTCCTGATTACCTGATTCATCATTCCTGATTCCTGATTCCTGATTCATCATTCTGATTCATCATTCATCATTCCTGATCATCATTCCTTATTTCCTGATTCATCATTCCTGATTCCTGATTCATCATTCCATCATTCATCCTTCCTGATTCATCAATTCATCATTCTGATTCGTCATTCATCATTTCCTGATTCATCATTCCTGATTCCTGAATCCTGATTCATCATCCTGATTCCTGATTTCTGATTCAACATTCCTGATTCATCATTCCTGATTCATCATTCATCATTCCTGATTCGTCATTCATCATTCATGATTCCCTGATTCATCATTCATCATTCCTGATTCATCATTCCTGATTCCTGATTCATCATTTCCTGATTCCTGATTCCTGATTCATCATTCCTGATTCATCATTCCTGATTCATCATTCCTGATTCCTGTTTCATACATTGCTGATTCCTGATTCATCATTCATCATTCCTGATTCATCATTCCTGATTCCTGATTCATCATTCCTGATTCCTCATTCATCATTCCTCATTCCTGATTCATCATTCATCATTCCTGATTCATCATTCCTGATTCCTGATTCATCATTCCTCATTCCCTGATTCATCATTCCTGATTCATCATTCTGATTCATCATTCCTGATTCATCATTCCTGATTCCCTGAACTCATCATTCATCATCCTGATTCATCATTCTTATTCCTGATTCATCATTCATCATTCCTGATTCATCATTCCTGATTCCTGATTCATCATTCCTGATTCCTGATTCCTGATTCATCATTCCTGATTCATCATTCATCATTCCCTGATTCATCATTCCTTATTCCTGATTCATCATTCCTGATTCCTGATTCATCATCAATCATTCATCATTCCTGATTCATCATTCATCATTCCTGATTCATCATTCCTGATTCCTGATCCTGATTCATCATTCCTGATTCCTGATTCCTGATTCACATCCTGATTCATCATTCCTGATTCATCATTCCTGATTCATCATTCCTTAGTCTGATTCATCATTCCTGATTCCTGATTCATCATCATCATTCATGATTCCTGATTCATCATTCATCATTCCTGATTCGTCATTCATCATTCTGATTCATCATTCCTGATTCCTGATTCTGATTCATCATTCCTGATCCTGATTCCTGATTCATCATTCCTGATTCATCATTCCTGATTCCTCATTCATCATTCCTGATTCATCATTCGTGATTCCTGATTCATAATTCATCATTCTTGATTCATCATTCATCATTCAACATTCATCATTCATCATTCCCTGATTCATCATTCATCATTCCTGATTCATCATTCCTCATTCCTGATTCATCATTGCTGATTCCTGATTCATCATTCATCATTCCTGATTCCTGATTCATCATGCCTGATTCATCATTCATCATTCCTGATTCATCATTGCTGATTCCTGATTCATCATTCATCATTCGTGATTCCTGATTCATCATTCATCATTCTGATTCATCATTCCTGATTCCTGATTCATCATTCCTGATCCTGATTCCTGATTCATCATTCCTGATTCATCATTCCTGATTCCTGATTCATCATTCCATCATTCCTGATTCATCATTCCTTATTCCTGATTCATCATTCCTGATTCCTGATTCATCATTCATCATTCCTGATTCGTCATTCGTCATTCCTGATTGATCATTCCTGATCCTGATTCATCATTCATCATTCCTGATTCATCAATTCCTGATTCATCATTCCTGATTCCTGATTCCTGATTCCTGATTCCTGATTCATCATTCCTGATTCCTGATTCATATTCATGATTCCTGATTCATCAAATTCTGATTCCTGATTCATCATTCTGATTCCTGATTCATCATTCCTGATTCATGATTCACCATTCCTGATTCCTGATTCATCATTCCTCTTTCCTGATTCATCATTCCTGATTTCCTGATTCATCATTCCTGATAACTGATTCATCATTCCTGATTTCATGATTCACCATTCCTGATTCCTGATTTATCATTCCTCTTTCCTGATTCATCATTCCTGATTCCTGATTCATCATTCCTGATTCCTGATTCATCATTCCTGATTCCTGATTAATCACTCAGATTCCTGATTCTGATTCATCATTGCTGATTCTGATTCATCATTGCTGATTCCTGATTCATCATTAATCATTCCTGATTCCTGATTCCTGATTCCTGATTCCTGATTGATCATTCCTCATTCCTGATTCATCAATCCTCATTCCTGATTTCATCATTCCTGATTCCTGATTCATCATTCCTGATTCCTGATTGATCATTCCTCATTCCTGATTGATCATTCCTGATTCCTGATTCATCATTCCTGATCTGATTAATCACTCCTGATTCCTGATTCCTGAATCCATCATTCCCTCATTCCTGATTCATCATTGCTGATTCCTGATTCATCATTCATCATTCCTGATTCCTGATTCATCATGCCTGATTCATCATTCATCATTCCTGATTCATCATTGCTGATATTCATCATTCCTGATTCCTGATTCATCATTCCTGATTTATCATTCATCATTCCTGATTCATCATTGCTGATTCCTGATTCATCATTCATCCTTCGTGATTCCTGATTCATCATTCCTGATTCATAATTCATCATTCCTGATTCATCAACATCATTCCTGATTCATCATTCCTGATTCCTGATTCATCATTCCTGATTCCTGATTCATCATTCCTGATTCATCATTCCTGATTCCTGTTTCATCATTGCTGATTCCTGATTCATCATTCATCATTCCTGATTCATCATTCCTCATTCCTGATTCATCATTCCTGATTCCTGATTCATCATTCCTGATTCCTGATTCATCATTCCTGATTCATGATTCACCATTCCTGATTCCTGATTCATCATTCCCTCTTTCCTGATTCATCATTCATCATTCATGATTCATCATTGCTGATTCCTGATTCACCATTCATCATTCCTGATTCCTGATTCATCATTCCTGATTCCTGATTCATCATTCATCATTCCTGATTCGTCATTCATCATTCCTGATTCATCATTCCTGATTGCTGATTCCTGATTCATCATTCCTGATTCATCATTCCTGATTCCTGATTCCTGATTCATCATTCTGATTCATCATTCCTGATTCATCATTCCTGATTCATCATTCCTGATTCCTGATTCATCATTCCTGATTCCTGATTCATCATTCATCATTCCTGATTCCTGATTCATCATTCCTGTTTCATCATTCCTCATTCCTGATTCATCATTCATCATTCCTGATTCATCATTCCTGATTCCTGATTCATCATTCATCATTCCTGATTCATCATTCCTGATTCCTGATTCATCATTCCTGATTCCTGATTCCTGATTCATCATTCCTGATTCATCATTCATCATTCCTGATTCATCATTCCTTATTCCTGATTCATCATTCCTGATTCCTGATTCATCATTCATCATTCATCATTCCTGATTCATCATTCATCATTCCTGATTCGTCATTCATCATTCCTGATTCATCATTCCTGATTCCTGAATCCTGATTCATCATTCCTGATTCCTGATTTCTGATTCAACATTCCTGATTCATCATTCCTGATTCATCATTCATCATTCCTGATTCATCATTTCTTATTCCTGATTCATCATTCCTGATTCCTGATTCATCATTCATCATTCATGATTCCTGATTCATCATTCATCATTCCTGATTCGTCATTCGTCATTCCTGATTGATCATTCCTGATTCCTGATTCATCATTCATCATTCCTGATTCATCATTCCTGATTCATCATTCCTGATTCCTGATTCCTGATTCCTGATTCCTGATTCATCATTCCTGATTCCTGATTCATCATTCATGATTCCTGATTCATCAATTCTGATTCCTGATTCATCATTCCTGATTCCTGATTCATCATTCCTGATTCATGATTCACCATTCCTGATTCCTGATTCATCATTCCTCTTTCCTGATTCATCATTCCTGATTCCTGATTCATCATTCCTGATAACTGATTCATCATTCCTGATTCATGATTCACCATTCCTGATTCCTGATTTATCATTCCTCTTTCCTGATTCATCATTCCTGATTCCTGATTCATCATTCCTGATTCCTGATTCATCATTCCTGATTCCTGATTAATCACTCCTGATTCCTGATTCCTGATTCATCATTGCTGATTCCTGATTCATCATTGCTGATTCCTGATTCATCATTAATCATTCCTGATTCCTGATTCCTGATTCCTGATTCCTGATTGATCATTCCTCATTCCTGATTCATCAATCCTCATTCCTGATTCATCATTCCTGATTCCTGATTCATCATTCCTGATTCCTGATTGATCATTCCTCATTCCTGATTGATCATTCCTGATTCCTGATTCATCATTCCTGATTCCTGATTAATCACTCCTGATTCCTGATTCCTGAATCATCATTCCTCATTCCTGATTCATCATTGCTGATTCCTGATTCATCATTCATCATTCCTGATTCCTGATTCATCATGCCTGATTCATCATTCATCATTCCTGATTCATCATTGCTGATTCCTGATTCATCATTCATCATTCGTGATTCCTGATTCATAATTCATCATTCTTGATTCATCATTCATCATTCCTGATTCCTGATTCATCATTCCTGATTTATCATTCATCATTCCTGATTCATCATTGCTGATTCCTGATTCATCATTCATCCTTCGTGATTCCTGATTCATCATTCCTGATTCATAATTCATCATTCCTGATTCATCAACATCATTCCTGATTCATCATTCCTGATTCCTGATTCATCATTCCTGATTCCTGATTCATCATTCCTGATTCATCATTCCTGATTCCTGTTTCATCATTGCTGATTCCTGATTCATCATTCATCATTCCTGATTCATCATTCCTCATTCCTGATTCATCATTCCTGATTCCTGATTCATCATTCCTGATTCCTGATTCATCATTCCTGATTCATGATTCACCATTCCTGATTCCTGATTCATCATTCCTCTTTCCTGATTCATCATTCATCATTCATGATTCATCATTGCTGATTCCTGATTCACCATTCATCATTCCTGATTCCTGATTCATCATTCCTGATTCCTGATTCATCATTCATCATTCCTGATTCGTCATTCATCATTCCTGATTCATCATTCCTGATTGCTGATTCCTGATTCATCATTCCTGATTCATCATTCCTGATTCCTGATTCCTGATTCATCATTCCTGATTCATCATTCCTGATTCATCATTCCTGATTCATCATTCCTGATTCCTGATTCATCATTCCTGATTCCTGATTCATCATTCATCATTCCTGATTCCTGATTCATCATTCCTGTTTCATCATTCCTCATTCCTGATTCATCATTCATCATTCCTGATTCATCATTCCTGATTCCTGATTCATCATTCATCATTCCTGATTCATCATTCCTGATTCCTGATTCATCATTCCTGATTCCTGATTCCTGATTCATCATTCCTGATTCATCATTCATCATTCCTGATTCATCATTCCTTATTCCTGATTCATCATTCCTGATTCCTGATTCATCATTCATCATTCATCATTCCTGATTCATCATTCATCATTCCTGATTCGTCATTCATCATTCCTGATTCATCATTCCTGATTCCTGAATCCTGATTCATCATTCCTGATTCCT
>JAOWCC010000644.1:0-29862 GCA_030867875.1 Actinernus sp. WN-2022 | reverse complement strand
TGTCTGTCCATAATAACTGGGAAAGTGACATATCAACAGTAAAGAAGTGAAGTTACATCGAAAAAAAAAACGGGGTGGGGGTCTCCCACCCCACCACTCGACCTTTTAAAATTACTGTTTTTAATCACAAACACAGAAAAAAATACATCTTACTACATCAAACACTACTGATTTCAATTAAGATTTGCAAAGCATCGTCTTTCAAGATGTGTTCGTTGCTATACTCTTGTTTAAGATAACTTCAGGGATATAAGAGCACACAACTCATAATGAGCAGTTATTTTTGTTCCGTTGTCTACTGCAAATTCTTGAACATTGTTCAGTTCTAACTCGAAACCGAAGTAAACTTGTACGAGTCTGCCTTGAAGCCCAGTAACAAGTGGCCTCATTGGTTCCAACATCTGCTTTGCGCAGACAAAGCTCACGATGTGTGTACCAAAGAACACCTTAGAAGCAATCTATTTTACTCACTTACTGTAATTTGGTCTGGGGCACCTGTTTGCCTTCCTTAATGAATGAACTAGAATTGCACATGTAAGGGCTGCTAAAATTATATATAGGCTACCCAGTAATATCTCAGATCAAGATGCCTTATCGGCCACTGGATGGGAGCCTCTTAATAATTTTTATAAAAAGAAATTGCTCACACCCTAATGTATAAAGTACATAATAATCTAACTAAAAAATGACGAGTTAATTTTACAAACCACTTTTTTCGCTAACTCGTCAAAAGATTAGGACCGCAATGCGATCATAGGAGACCATTCGGTGTTGAAGAAAGCCGATGCAAGAGCTGTATACAAAAAACAATAGTTGTAGAAAAATGTACTAGTAATACATTACATACAGACACCTAACGACCATTGTTGTCATTGTTGTAATATATAAAAAACATGCAGGAGAGAGCATGGCACAGCCGTACAAACTCGTTAAATTTTGAGTTTTTAAAAATGACCAATGGTTCAATATTAAAAATATATACCTGGACTTGCACTGGAGTTACTTATTTTGACTTGCTCTTTCCATTTCTGGCATTGAAATTGTGCTAGATTCATCAGTGATATTTGAGTGCCTATTGCAGGCCGATAGGAAATAGTAAAAACTTGTTTTTCATGATCGTTGAAACAATTTGTCGTTTGTCTGTAAGTCCATGCGTAATTAATAGGCATCATTATGTCAGATATATGTCAGTATGTCACATGACCAATATTTACTGGATTAAGCAGTAAAGCAAGAGTCTACAGTGTATATGTGGATATCATTAGTGTCACATGACCAATATATGTCACATGACCAATATTTACTGGATTAAGCAGTAATGAAAGCAAGAGTCTACAGTGTATATGTGGATATCATTAGTGTCACATGACCAATATGTCACATGACCAATATGTCACATGACCAATATGTCACATGACCAATATTTACTGGATTAAGCTGTATTTGTAAATCGTAAGAATCAACTTAACGTGGGGCAAAGATGGCCGATGGCAAATCAGGCAAGTTCGAACGACCTCGTTTCTATGACTGCTTGGAAAAGAGGTTGTCGCAAAGCACGATGGGATAGTGTTAACTAACACGACACGATACGACAGCATAGTGTTGGCTTCATAGAAGCAGTAGACACAATAGGGAAATAGTTTCCCTTCTAACGTCACACACGAAACTAGTTTCATTCTAGAACTAGCTTATGGAAGTTAATTTTTTTGGAAAATGTTAAAATGACTTTAGTACCACGTTTATTAATTCTAGCATGGTACCAATGCTAGCCAATAGTAACGTATTTTAATTATATCATAACCATGACGTCACAAAATTACGGTACGGCAAGCGTTTGTTCGGAGAGGAAAGTACGGGAGGGGGGGACTCCCATATAAAAGGGGCGAGGATGCTCGTGGTATCTTCTAGGGGTTAAATTACGGGATTTGGTATCACTTAGTCTTAGGTTTTTTTAGGATGGAACACCAATATCTTTAGCCATCAAGGTATCGCCGGTCGAGGGCTGCATGCGCTTAAGAAATAAAAACGTCGACTATTGCTTGCGACGCTGCTCTGAACGAATACGATTAGCGTTGTGTTGGTAGTCTTCGGCGATATCAGGTACCTTTTAGGGGTTATCAAAGCTTAGGCCACGCCCAGATTGTTCTCTTTTAGGGGTTCAATTACAATTTTCCGACGAGCATCCCCGCCCCTTTTATATGACCATTTTGCGGTCCTCTTAATGTTGGTGTGGGAGAAAACGAAATCCTCTTATTGCGTTCTGGTAACGTTTTCACCTTCACTTGAAAACAGTGAACAAACTGTAACGTGGATGCTAACAAAATAATAATAAATTGTTTATTTTACGTAGAAGATACAGGAAGCCATTACCAGGTCCCCCAAGCCAGTGGCTTATATTCTGACGAACTCTATGGTCGTATTGGATTTTAGATTGGTTTTATAGGGAAGAAAACTGGAGAACGCGGAGAAAAACCCTCGGAGCAAGGGCGAGATACCATCAAATGGCGCCGCGACCTGGGCCACAGAGGCGAGAACCACTGCGACCCCCAAAACGCCATTTTGTTTTTATTTTTCTTACAGAATGGGTTATCAAGGTCAAGCACGAGTCACTGTCAAGTAATGCCATCCAACAGAAAGACCTAAATATATATACATCACCAGTCTGATATAGCCTGCGAAGCCCGGCCCTAAGGGAGAGGGGAGGAGGGATAGAGCGCCCTTAAAATTTATTTTCGGTAGTGCGTTATTAAGTGCAGCGCCGCTTCTCGCGTCTTGCCGTAGATTTTATTACGTCAACTTAATGCGTACGACGTCACGACAGTACTTCAATCTCCAGCACTCAATAAGCCAGTTCACACTACAAGTGCACTTCAAGTACGATTTACGTAATTGTTGACCAATGCGAAATCAGGCTCGTGCCCACGATCTATGATAATTGTTGTGTTCAACGAAGCGAAATATTTAATGATTTTTTTGACATTGAAAGAAAAACAAATCATGCTAAATGTAGTACAAGTTTAGAAACATGTCCTCTCGGTCTCAGCTTTTCTCTTTACCGACAACATCTAAGCTGTTTCAAGTACTTTGATTCCTTTGTTGTACTCATTGCCAGAGTAATGAAGTGGTCTACAAGTGCGACATAGTTCACCGCTACCAGTCAAATTTGCACTTAGGTCCACTGAGCGTGAACTGGCCCAACAACTAATAGTCAAATAGACACAAAAGAATACGATGGAATGGGAGTGTAATAGCGGCTTTTATTTAACTTCTTTATTTTCATTCGAAAGGATAAATTCAATCTACACAAAGCTTTTCAGAGTTGAATTTCTATGCTATTCAGCATTCTGTCTATATTCCAATAGCCCACTACCGAGATATGCCTCACTTCCTACGTACAAAGGAATCAATACGAGGCTCCGTGCATAATACTCAGTCGTTCGTGACAAGACTACAGCACTTCCGAAGCCTCGTATTGATTCCTTTGTATGTAGGAAGTGAGGCATATCTCGGAAGTGGGCTATTGCTGGTTTTCACTCAATCCCCAGAGATTCAAATGACAAAGAGCATGGCGGCCATGTTTGTGCCCCAACAAAAGAAGCTAACGAGGAATCTATTGTTTAAGGGCACCAACATGGCGGCTATGACGTCAAGTGAAAACCAGCAATTCAGCTAAACTATCAAAATCGAATTATCAATCAGAATTAGATTATTTCCTTTGAATAAGAGAAATAATCACATACATTAAAAAAAAAGTAATTCAGTAATTCAGTAATTCAGTGCAAAAAAGTGTAACCCAGTACAATTATCAACTAGATTAAAATTGTTTACAAATTTTAATGGATCTGCCTTAGACAGATTTAAATTATACAAAAGCATAATATTAAAAGCATAGCCATTAATGGTATAATGTCCCATCATCATGAAATAGACTTATTATTATTATTAAGGTTACTGTAGACCTTCAGAAGCAGAGATTTATTTAAAACCTTTTCCCCAGTACTTGTAATCAGTGTGGTATTTGATCAACGCTGTGACATCTTGCTACCAGACTTTCAATGTTCAGACAATTCTTGTAAATAGTTGTTCGCTTTTAGCATTTTGAACTGGAATGAAAAGGTTAACAAAGAGCGCATTTTTTTACTGCTGTCTTGTAGTCAGTTATATAAGCTTTCCAACGATATATAGGTTTTGGTATGTGCGATAAACGGACGGAGCGCTATAACGTTTCCCCAAAAACGTACCCTGAAGGTCTACAGTCTTTATTTCATGAGTAGCACATATATAGTAAAAAATAACAAACCTGTGGCCCTCTAAAGCTAATAAATTATATAAATATACAATAGCACATTAACAATATAAATACATGGATCATAGATAAAAAAAACTTAAAAAAATATTAAAATTCAATCATTGAAACCCTAACAACAAAATAGTACATGATAAAAAGTTGATAAAATCTGATAAAAATAAATGGTCACACTTACACTAATTTCAAAAACTCAAGAATAATTAATGAGCATTTTGTTCAATCAGATGAAGCAAATCAGTCACGTGCATGCTCCTTTATACCTGATAAAATCTCATCATTCAAAAAGGCCCGCGGAGGAATTTGAATTCTGTCCCAGGGGGAAACGGGGTTAATGGGAATAATGATTGAGACTGGAATTTCTATTGATGTTTCAGCTTTCTCATTGAATTGCTAATTAGGATGCGCGCGCGCGTCCGAAAATGGCGCCAAAACGTGACGGCCACAGGTATCCCAACGATGACGACGAATCATGCGAAAAGTTGCTCTCTGTCTTGGTCTTGGTTGCATTTGAGGAAATAATGTTAAAAAGAAATGAGTTTTCTCAAGTTCTACACTTAGTTGGGGGAGCAAGCCATCGAGCTTACGGGAATCTGTTTTAGGGAAAACCTAGGCGAGCAAGCCATCGAGTTTACGGGAATGGTTTGGGAAAACCTATCGCCAGGCGAAGCGGCCGAAGTCAAACGACCGAACGAGGTAAGACCAGCCCCAGGTATTCAAACACAGTTAGAAATGTTGTCCGTGGCAAACGCTGTTCATTTTTTTATCTTACAACTCTATGATGTAAGAGTAAGAGTAAGATATTTTGTCCATGTTTGTTTTCTGTAGTTTCCTGTGTTCTTAGATATAAAAACCAACTGTTTCCTCGGCCAACTATTGTAGGATTTTCAGACCATAAGTCCATAGACTCACTACAACCAGACATTCAAATAACTTGGCTTTCGATTATTGTTTTTATTCCGTTTTCCTGCCTCGATCAATCTCTTTATGCGACCATATTTGTTTTCGTCACACGAATTCATGTCTCGAGCTAGCTGTCTCAGTGTCTGTGACCGTCAGTTTTGGCACTTTTTCGACAATAGGTATAATTGTGCTCATTACCTGAGATCCGTGAGATATTATTGCTTGTTTTTAATCAAAACACAACTTTGAAAACATCGACACGCTAAAAACCTCCAGTACTAGGCTTTAGCACATTCTGCTCGAAAAAAAGGCTATTCTGCTCGAAAGAATTGCCCGAAAATAGGACTATTCTGCTCGAAATTATGCTCCAAAAGTACTATTATGCTCGAATTTATGCTTCTGAAAAATTCAACAATCGTCAAACATGAAAATGAGCCATGATTTCACCCAACCAACGTATGCGCATTTATTATTTAATCCTTAAAACTAACATGGCCACAATAACATGGAAATGGAAGCAGAGATATCCATTTTGCTCGTACCCAGCTCCCTCTCTTCCCCACTTTTCCTCGTTCCCTCCCAGGCCCCCAAATATGCAAAATGGCCTATTCTGCCCGGATTATGCCCCAATTATGTTTTCTGCTCCTGAGGTCCTATTATGCTCGAAATTCTGCCGGCAGAATGTGCTAAAGCCTATCCAGTACACAACATTGTGCCAGGATCCGGTCAGCCGGCTAGACTATGTTACTATATAACATTTGTTGATTTCATCGGAGTGTAAGTTCCGCGCGTCCCTGCATATTGTCAATACTTTAAATCATAATACAATCCCAACCACATAGTTTTCTTAATGGAGACAGTGCCATTTATTCGAGTCACACAGTGCATGATATGAACATTAACATAATAATTATTATGGAATTATTTCTGTGATAATGTAAATAGAACATCATTGTTACGGTTAAATAGTTGAAACAGTATATAGCTCTTTGTTGTTCCCAGTGTTCAATACATTGTTGAAACACGTGTGTACTAGGAACAGTCAACTGTCAACACATATTGCTGGTTTGCAATCAATCGCCAGAGATTCAGATATAAAAGAAAGACCTGCAGCCATGTTGGATAACAATAACAAAGAAATCTTTTTTTTATATGGTTGATCGAACGTTGATCGAACAAGGAACTTTTGTTGACGTCATACAATATGGCCGACATGACCTCAGTTGCAAACGAAGAATATGTAATTGTTATGTAATTACATGCTCATTTGGTTTATTTTGAAGCCCAATATGATCAGTATTTAAAGTTGGTACATTGTGTACTGTTTACTTAGGATGCAATGTTTTGTGTATGCAGACTTTTATCAATATAAACAGGTTACCCATAATGTCCAGTGCACCAATTAGCTTTCCTTTTCTCGCTGACAACAAATACAGTAATGCAACTTTAAGTTACATATCCCAAATGATCAAGTTATACCCTATTTGATAAAACACGACGTTTTTAACTGTCAATGTACGTCTGTCTCACATAGTTGTCAAGGCTAAAAAATAACCCAGCTATAAATATAAGAGGCTGCATGACTACATCATTTGTTTGTGTAATATACACTAAAAGAATGACGGTTTAAACTAGTACTATACCAAAATTTCATTGAAGCTAACAACTGTTGTAAGTTTTAAGTAAAATTCATTAACTATATATTCACAAATAAAGGAAACTATCCAATGACAACAGGGATATGATTGGTCATGTGATCAAACTTACCCTCAGTAGCCGAAACTTCACTGAGTAAGGATCTGTATAAAAACTTGTCTAAGGCTTTAAGCCCCAAACAGAAGTCTTTATAAAGACCTTCAATGTAAAAAGTGAAGCTTTATATTATACAGGTGATCCTCTCCAGTTCATTCATATAAAACCAAGGCATTCACTGTGAATCTTGAGTTTTAGTGCAAATTAAGGCTCAGGTTGCTCAACCAAACGAATATTAGGGTCAGCTCAAACAGAAATGACTCAAGCTTTTACTCTGCTAACATGTACTTGCATACATGGCTATCACACCATTATGGGACGTGCATGACTGTGACTTTTCACTCCACTCTCATTGTCAGATATCAAAACAGTTTGGAAATTTAATGAGAAAGTGATTGTCAATGGTAGGCAAGCTAGCTGTAATTGCATACCACGTACAGTACATTTCTCTTCAAATTTTCAAACTTTTCAAGCACAGTTGCTAATTTCATGAAAGTATGCTCTTTTCCCCCATTGGATTAAGTTTCAGCTCTAGTGAGCTTACAATTATAGAGGAGCTAGGTTTCAATAGACCCTTTCAGCTTGCCTGTTTGTTGCCCCATTTCAGACCATGTGATAAATGATCAATGATAAATGATCAAGCCTCGTTACAAATTAAAATTCATAGTTATTAATGTTCTCATGCAAATTGAGATTAATTATAACTTGTAAGTTTTTCACTTGCACTCAAAACAGTATGTTTACCTTTTACATTCAAAATTAATAGAGAGTGCAATGAAAACTGCAGATGCACTTGCTCATTACTACCGGTAAGTCTCATTGTGGAGTAGAACATTCACAAATACAAGCGAGAAAGTACTGAAGCTGAAACTGCAACAATACACAGTGTTGGGAATTATAATCCTCATAATTATTATAATTGACTGTGAATATTTTACTTCCGAATGAGTGACAAACAAGTGCGTCTGTTGTCATTGCACTCTGTGGCAATTTTTCAAAGTGAAAGGGGACTATTACTCAAGCATGTTTAAGGCTTGCCATGCAAAATATGAACACAAAATCGAGGCTAAAACGATTTTATTGAATAAAGGAAGGCTTACATATGTGCCAATTCTACAAAAATTGTGGATATCACTAATCTCAGAATTTTATGTCATTTTATTTTGCTGCGTGCCATATTGTGGTCACCAAAGAAAGTTTTGATGAATTTGTGACATATTTTTGATTATATGTTGTGTCACTTAGCCAATCAGGAAGCCCCTGCGAATGACACTGTCTCAAGCCATTACAGATTTCTAAAGTATTTTGATTTCAAATAATAAAGATAGTAAATTAAATGTACATGTAGTGTGTTTCATCAGAACTATATTCAGCTTAGCCAAGACTTAACATGCTCGAGTATGTAAGCTAATGTAGCTTAACTATAAACTAGGATAAGCGTTGTGCCATCCCGTATAGCCGTGCTTCCAATTATAGATGAGCCTCTTGGTATAATGTTATTAGCAAAGTGCAGCCGAAGTGTGAAGTTTTCTGTGACTCCAAAGAATACAAATGCTGCCTGGTATAACAACTACAATGCAATGAAAACAAAAACAAATTAGGAAACTATTTACTTGGTGAATAGAGCTGCCCTCTCGAAATCCCTTTCCAGGAATGTCAATAAGGGCCATAACGATAACACCTGCCACAGGTGAGCTCACTCAATGTTATGGGTGATGGCTGCTATATATGTTTAATTCAATTTACAAATATTTTACCCAGTCAAGTATGTTTCCTGGTATCTGCATGGCTTTGGATTTGTTTTAGGTATACACTGCATGTAGAAACTAAAACTGAAATATTGACTACATTAAATTTTCAGCATCTTTGATTGTCTATTTTGTTTTATTTCCCAGACCCCATAGAAACGTGAACAAAAAAAAAGAAACTTGAGCAAGCCACATTACAGGTGCAATATCTTGAGGAACAGGTGCTATAAAAACTATTGACAGGGCCCCTGCTTTCCTAATGAAGTTCTACAAGCCTATGCCAGGTGCTGTACATATCACAAAAACATGAGACAAACACATACAATATTTTTAAATACATTAACTAATAAGCATGTGTATTTGGACATAAATATAGAATTTAAATACCTCACAAGTATCTGTCAGACGAAACCTCCGGTTGAATGGAATATTGGACCTTCCATCCCTAACTCTCACACGTATTCCACCCTCTTGTGGTTCATTTGGCAGATGCAACCTGAACATTTCTCTTTGCCTTTGTATATTCTAAATATATTGCAAATGAAACAAAGTTTAGTACATTTGCAAGGCCAGCTAAGATGGTATATAATTATTACATTAGTACTGGCCTTAATCACTAATGATATAGCATGTATGATGCATATATATTTGAAATGCAAGAGTTCAATACTGCATGAGAACCAAGGTATTTAGCCATATATATCCTGATGGCCATAGGCCCTGAGAGAGGTACTGTATATGGCTAAATACAGAGGTGTAAGGTATTTTACTGACTTATTTCATTGTTATTCAATAGCCTTTATTTCACTAATATTCCACAATATAAAGATTAGGTGTTCACAACCCTTTATATGGCTCATTACATGTAGGTATTCAAGAGCCTTTATATAACTAATAAAGCAGTACCTCCATATAAAGGCCTTGAATATCTAAAGAGCAATATTGATTGAAATCCTAGTTGGGATCTTTGTGAAATAAAGGATATTGAATAACAATGGCAATGTGTCAAAAAATGAAATAAATATATACAGTCAAAGCAGGAAAGGTTGTCTTGCAGAAAAGTCTATAATTAGTGACCAATATCAATTACAGCTCATCCAATGAAGAAATTTACATTGTACATGGGGGGGATTTCGTTTTTTTTTTCCCATAGGAGTCAAATATCGGCTAATACTGGTATATCAACATGATAATGATATACCGGTATTATATATATATATATATGTACCTGGACTTCAGTTCTTTCATCTGTTGTTGTCCTTTCTTGATGCTGAATTCTCTGATCCTAATTAAGTAATTATAACAACCATTGTTTCAATAATATTGATTTTTTAAAGCTTTAATAATCAGATATCTGTATGCAATCATGGCTCTGTATTGGCAGGTCACAGTTGAACAGTTGAAAAGCTGGACAAAGGAAGTGATGAATTTCAACAACCCAATTAAATGTTTAATCAAGGTGGTCTGTGGTCTGACAAGTCTGAAATTAGTCTAAATTTGAAGGCAGGCTTAAAGCTCACTGTCAGTGGCAATGTTGGAAATACCATGATATGGTTACTGATTGGTTGAAGGTTAGCATTCCAAACAATCCAAAAATTGAAGAATAGAAATAAGAACAACAAAAAGACAGCGAGGGAATTCGAACCAGACTCGATCAAGTAACAATTTTTTTTTTTAAAGGAACAAGTAACTTCATACTTACTCTCATTCTGTCTGTCTCTAGGGAGACCTCATACTCTCTGTCTTGAGTGGCCGTCAACAAAGACCTCTCTCTTTTAAAACAGTAAAATAAAAATAAAATGTGTTCATTTTTAACTCGTGAGGAACTAGTTATTGTCGGTGATGGTTAGACGGGGGCGAAAATGGCATTAGCAAATCGATACTTATGAACAAAACAAGGAGCCCATAACCAGGAGCATCCATCCTGCATACTAGGCCTATGTCACAGCATTTTTACAAGTTAGGTTTTTTTAGAATGGTTTCCCACTATTCTTGGGTTGAAATCATTCCAAAGGCAAAGTTGATATTGGTGAATATTCCCAAAAGAGGAAGTTGAGGGGAATATTCACCAATATCAACTGAGCCCGAGGCAAATAATAATTATTGTTTTAGTATATACAATGTACAACACAGGAACCTGCTTTTGGGTACTGCATTTTGTTGAACTAGCTTCTAAAATTTCCGCATCGGAAACAATCGCGAAACGTGAATTTACACCTGCCATTTTGTTTCAAAATTATCCCGAGTTTTGTACATGTAGGTGCATGCTATTGCTCATTATTCAGAGATAGCAAGCCAATCAAATTGCCTGATCTATGTAGGTTCCCGTGTTGTTTACTAATATTGTATATATACTAGAGTTCTCTTAGTTTTTATCCATATTGTTATGTATTAAAGAGGCTGTGTCACAGTAATAAGCATCGCATTCCAGGCCGGAATCGAAACCGCTATTTCCACCGTGTTTGATATGTACTACCGAACTTCTCGGCCATGTGGGATGCTTAAAATCAAAACAAATATGCAAAAATGACCAAAGAACAGTGTATATAAACAGTCTACTGGGGAAATATTGCAAATCCTTTCAATCAAGCATTGAAGGAGAAAAGTTTAACTGTTTGTATCCAATTAAAGCCACCAACCGAACAATTATACTGTACCATGACATATAGCCCCTTTAACAATATTATTATATATATGTAAATTGAAACTAGAATTCTCTTAGCTTCCATTTGTGTTATAATGTCATGCCCTTTATTGTCCTACTACATATAATATTTTAATATTTTGTTACTATTAATTTGTCGAGCCCCTGGCTTGGGAGATTGGGCAACCACTCCCTGCATTACTGACAGTAAATAAATAATTATTATTTTTAACTCACCCCATTCCTTCCTCTGACAAGGTCTATTTTGGAGCTAAATTTGCAATATTTTACAAAATATCTCCGAAACGGAAATGGTGATCCCCATTTTTCTTCAATATATATAATCACAGCAAGTTGGCCAACAAAAACCATCCATTTTTTTGGATGCTTAGATATTCAAATACTGTAAGACAGTATAGGTATTTTTCAGCTTGAGTAGGGATACTAACAAAGCAGATTTGTTGTATTCTGCTACAGTACTGTCCACTTACAGTATTTTAAAGGTTTTTATGTTAAGTTTGGTATACATGCTGCATATTAATATATTCATTTGTTCGCTATGAACAGTATGACCTAGCAGTCAAAGGGTGCTGACAGTTCACTCATGCTGACATTTCACATTATTTCTGCTGTGGGACCTCACATTACGATCAGTTGCAGCTACTTCATGCAATAACGAGAATGGTGACTCCCTACTTTGTAACATTTTTAGAGAGATCTTGCTTGGGGGAACAACTTGGTGAAGAAAAAAGGTTAATTTCAACTACTTTTTTAATGGCATTACCTTGAAGCAACAGCATCAGTAAGAAGTCTCTGGGCATCCCTTACTGTTGCTGGAAGGCCTTCTCGAAAACTGTCAAGTTCTACGAGGAAGAAAAAAACTTAGATGTTAACTTAAATATCAATTATTGCAAGCAAGTGGAGAATACATGTATATGCAGAATACATGTATATGTTGCAGACTACAGAAGGACATTTTGATAGCCTGCAATGCATTTTATTTGGGAAACCTGAGGGCAGAATGGCACGAGAACAATGAAGTAAGGGGGAAGGGAACAAGGAAGTAGGGGGGAAGGGAACAAGGAAGTGAAGGAAACACCTTCGTGCAACCCTTGTTATAAAAAAAACCTGATGTACCTGATTGGTGCAGTACTGACAATATTGATTAGCACCAATCATTTTTAGATTTTCAAAACTAATATTGAATAAAAGGCGACAATACTTTATACACATCCCATGGACAATTAAACACATTCTGTGAGTATTGTCGTTTTTTGTTCAATATTAGTTTTAAAAATCCAGGACTAAAAAAATTCTATAAAAATGTTAGTAAATATTGCCACTTATAGAGCTTGATAACCTGTGGTTACATTGTGTTGCTAAAGAAAACCTGTTACAAGCACACTTATTAAAATGGCTTGATATTAGAGAAGTTACATTGATGATTTAGAGGTTGGTAACCCCGTTAATTTGGAGGAAATATAAAAAGTTTTCTGAGAGCCGCCTACAATCAGCAAGGAATATTTTTTGACAGATCAGACATCTATAACTATTTATAATTAGGAGGCATTTTTCAAAATCACAGGCCTTGTGGGTAGGCATCCCTTCTCTTCTCTTCTCCTCCCCTCCCCCTACTTTTTAAGTGCCATTTTAACTGAAGTTAATGTATGCAAAGAAATGAGGATTTAGATGAAATTATTCAAATTTAATATGCCTAAATGCAGTTCAGTATGATAATTTTTTCTATACATTATGTTGTGTAGCAATCTCAGGGCCTTGCTCTTTGAACTTAATAGCAAGACTGATATCCTCAAAGCAAGTAACCAGTATAAAAATATGTCAAATGATGCGTACCAGCGTGAAAGGGTTAAGAATTTACCTTCACTTTCATCTAAATTTTCATAAGTCTGGTGAACTTGTAGGACACCATTTGCTGTGGGCCTCAATATGGTGACTGAGGGAGGCCTTAGCATGTTGACAGGGTATATGTCTGAAATCATGAATGAAATACAAAAAAATGTAAACTTAAAAGCACATCTCATTACATAAAACAATGAATCAAGTGCTTCTTAGGAAATATTGTTTACAGTCGATTTGTATTTTGAAATCTAATTACTTAATATTAATTTTAACTAATTTACACTTTAAAATTATGCTTAATTACTTAATTTGTCCTTGCGAGTATAGCCATCAAGTTTAGTAATAATTATATAATTTACCATGAATAGTAAAATATTCAATGTTTCTGTTATAGCTAGTACATTAAAAAATATTTCAAACAACTACTTTTCTTTATTTTTCCCTATTACTTGGCATGAACAATATAATGTATAATCCATACATTTCAATACAGAAAAACAAACTTACTTTGCACATTCCTAGTCTCTTCACCACCTATAAGAAATAACTGCAATTAATCTAAAATAATACAGTGTATATGTTGTGGTTCAATTTTATCTTTGGTTCAAAAAATTTGAACCAGTACAATTTTTGAACCAGTACAAAATTGTTGAACCAGTGCCATTTTTTTGAGCCAGACAGTACAATTTTTTTGAACCAGTTCAAATTTTATTTACAAGTGTGAACTTGTTGTTTGGGGTAAGTTTTATGATAGGCTTTCCATGTAAGAAAATAGCATAGCGAGTTCTACTTTGGAATAAAACTACCTTTATACCTTGTTTGTGTTGTTCATCTTTTATGTTATGCAGTGTAGACCAAAAAAATTTGTAGAGGAGGGGTGAGTGGATTTTTTTTCTTTTTAATTCCCCCCCAAAAAAACTAAACTTCTTTTTTTATGAATCCCAAAAAATAAAAAAATCCCTTTTTAGAATCTAGAAAAAATGAACCACTTCTAAAAAATGGTACTGGTTCAAAAAAATTGTACTGGTAATAATTGAACCAAAACATATATATATGTAGCATTCCATTCTTACACAACACCTTTGACGAAATTACATCATACTATAACTAACAATTTAAGTACATTTTATATTGCTTTAAGCTTGTAGTGGCACCAAAACATCAAAGTAGGCTCAGCCGTGGTGGTTTATGGCTGAGTGTGCAAGGTATAGGCTGTTGTTTGGAATTATTAGCCAATCACCAATGTGCCACTGAAATTCAGCCACTGAATTTATAAATTTAAAAAATGACTTGTTGAAAACTCTAAGAAAACCCTTCCTCTCAAAGTGATGGAGCTCCTGTGCCTTTATTAAGACAGCAGTAGTTATGGTGAAAATCAAAATCCTGTCATTCAGTTTAAATCTGTAAGTGAGGAGCTTAAATTACACATAAGTTCCAGGAAAGGAAACATACATGTAACAGTTTTTCTAAAGAGTGGCTCAAGATGCAGGATTCGTTTGTTGTTTTTGTTGGTGACTTTGTTAAGTGTGATGGGCAAATTATGCTATTATCCATTACATTTACATAACTCTAGCTACAATGCCTTGAAATTTGCTTTTACAAGCTAGATGGGTGCTTCTCAATAATTCTTATTGCAAAGTCCTCTTTGAGTTTGAAAACAATCTGTTGATGTCTTGGAACACACTTTACATTCAAATACGGAAAGACCTGCCTCAAACACAGCTCGTATAGCTATATACTGTAGTACTGAAATTATTTTGTTGCAAATATATATATTTTTGGCAACAATTTTATGAAGACACATGAAATTGAAAACCTTGTGACCTTTAGGTGGAGAATATTAATTTTGCATTTTTAAATTCTTACAAGGAAAAAAATTGAGATTGAAACTTTGAGGCAAAAACTTTGAAGATATCCTGTATCTGTTGGATAAACTTACCTGCACCTATACTGCCTTCCCAAGCAAATCCCCAGAGGTATCCATTTTCATGAATGATGTCCAAACATTCAGGTGGAATGTTGATTCTGTATAATATTTATAAATTAAGTATTAAAACTATATTTTAAAATATTATTACAGTAAAACCTCTTATAAGTGAGCATGACCACCCTTGTTGTCAGGCAAGGTGCTTATGGGAGGTGATCGTGCATGAGAGTAGTCACCACAGGAAGCCCAACATAACAAATATCAAATCTAAAGTACCATATATATAGCATAAAATATTTGCTGGTTTTAATGTTTGTGATTTTTCCTTTTTTTTTCACAATTCCCCCAAAAAGATTGCTGCAAAACTACCCTCATTTCAAAATGTGCATATATATCTACCACCAGGGATTTGTAAGAAGGTACATGTACCTCAGCAGCAAATGGCTGAAAATGGGGAAAATTTCACCCCTCTCCCCAGAAAATACCCAACAACCACCCATGCCAATTTTTGGTAATATCAAATAATGCTAAATGAGATACATGCCAAATAGGATCTGTAGCCCTTTTGGAAACCAGTTTCCCTACCTGGTTCAAATTAGTGTGCATTTTGGAGAGAAAAAGGCTGCAATGGTGCAACACTAAATTGCATAAATTTTAAATTCAATTTTGAAAATAAATTATGGTTTAAAAGAAAACATTCAAACTGATGTTAAAAAAATTGTCTGAAATAACACTAAATAATGCCCTTGGATCTGACACAGATTTGGGAGTGATTCAGCATCGAACAGGGAGAGTATAATATATTTTGGGATTAGTAATGCCATGCATAGATAACTGACATAAAGTCTTAATTGCTCCAATTACCTTGCATTAGACCTTGTTGCCATGACAAAGAGAAGCATCATGTCCTCTGTGGCTTGCCTTCTAATTGCCTCAAATGGCACTGGGTGCAGGAGTGGACACAAATGTGGATTGTTCTGCACAAAATTGTGCAAGAAGTGCTGGGCCATGTGATATCCACCTAAAATTTCTGGGAAAAAAAAGGTATATGGCTTGACATTTACGTAAGAACCATATAACTGTTTTACAATTGATTTCACTTTAATTTAATTTTTTGGAGGTGTTTATTGGAGAGGGGTGGTTATTAATTTCCTAAGTGCATTATATTATAACTCAACATAGTATGCTGGCAAGTTTTATATTGCTTTTATAAAATGAGTGATGCAGTGCATGTTAAGTTGATAGAGTTATGAGTGATCGATGCATGTGACGTTAGCCAATCAGCATGTGTGAAGTATCTTACTTATTTTACGACGTAGTAAAGCATTACAATAAAATTTACATTACTAACCATGATTAAAAGGGATGGTTGCTGTCTCCAGCTCCTGAACTTCAGCTTCACATTCTTTTAAAGAAATTTCAAAGATATATGCAATCATTAAAAAGTATTTACCAGCTAGGTCAAGAATACTGATAAACTGGACACAAACATCGATAATTGAAACAATGTTAATATTGTCTTACCAATGCCAATATTGATGCTACCAGTTGGAAAATAATGAACTGGAGTACTGCCTGATAAAATAAATAATTTAGATCAATGCATTTACAGCAAGAAGCACAAATGTGTGACCACCATTAAAAATGTATTTGCGTACAAATTTCTGTGCATCAATTTTTTGCAGAACCTATTTTGTATGTGATTGGATAATCTCCACATCACATGTACACAGAGGTATGCCAATATATTAATGGTGGTCACATATTTGCAGTTCTGTGGTAAAGGTTAAACAAGTACCATTACATTTCTAGATACAATATTTGATTCAGCACTAATGGTATCATATTTTTATTTCTTCAAAGTAAATACAGCATTTGGCACAATGTCAGACAGGAACCATAAAGATTACTCTGACCATTTTATACTGACAATTATAGGGATAGAGATTATCAAAACATGCATGGTCATAATATTCAGGGTCCATTAATCAACATTGCGATTAAAATCAAATTACTGGTAAAACCTGAACTTTAACAAAGTTCCTAACCAACAAATTTCTTAGTAAATGACAAGTTCTTTTACATTTACATGATTTAATGGATTCAAATGAAAACAAGAAGTCCTCCATAAAATGAGGGGTTCATGATCATACATGTACATGTATATTTCACTTTTGGAACTTAATGAAGTGGGCCATTATTGAAGAGGGGGCCCTTATTAGGGAGGGGATGTTAATAATTAACTTTTGTCAACATCAACAAAAGCACATTGCAAGGGGCGCTAATATTAGAGAAATTAAGGGTTCATGGACTTTTTTAACTTTCAGACCTGTCCTGGAAATGCCCAAAATACAACATACCTTCAAAATTTATTTGAACACCACTATTTGAGGGCACCGGACTTGGTGTTGGAGCTACAAAATCAATACCAACAAAATGAAATGTTAGAGCTACATGCATGTACATGTATATGTCGTAGGTCAAATTGACCTGAGTCGGTGTAATTACCTACAGTGTTTTCAACCAATGCCAAAATTTCAGTTTAACCTGTACTGTATGTCAATTTGTTTCAACCTAGATCAATTCAGTTTATTAAAACCTATATCAATTTGTTTCAACCTCTGAGGACCCGGCCTGGTCAATTTGTTTCATATCCTAGTTAAATATTTGCAATACTGAGTACATGTAGCTTAGGAACCAAGGGGAGAGGACTGCAGAAAACGAATGACTATTTTGTTAAACACTTGTACAGTTTAAGTATAATTGTAACACTTTTACCTGAAATCAATTTAATGCGCAACACATACATGTACATGTTCACTTGACAACCTTTTTTCCTTTATAGACATGCTTATGATGTAAGATACTTACACTGAAATGTGGCAACAGTATTAGGTGATACTGGAAGAACCTCAAATACTTTGAAAAACAAAATAAATAATTTGGAATTTATTAATAAAAATCTAAAAAAATGCATGTACCTGTAACTATTTAATAATATTGTAACAATAATTTGGAATTTATTAATAATAATCTCAAGAAATGAATCGAATGTAACTTTAATAATATTGCAAAAATACTTCAGCCACAATTTTACTATACTGTCTTTCAATTGACAAATTATATTTCAATGACAATAATGTTCAGTAAATAAATTATGTCTTGCACCATCCTTGTGCAATATATTATTCTAAACCTGCAATAACTGCACATTAACTATTGTCACCGGCTATCAGAGGATATATTCACCTCACCAGTAAATATTAAATTTTGGGAACAATTTTAACTATATAACAAAACATTTTGAAAGCTTAATATTGTAACTGTCTATTTTTTTGTTAAAAATATATTTACCATCATTGAAATCAGTAGTGTCCTCTGGAACCACTGTTAGATCAATTTGAGGCTGCAGGTCTGATGTAGTCACTGTGATGACTTCCTCATGCACTGCACGTATCGTTGGCTCAAGATCTATTTCAGACAATAAATAATTATTAGTAAATACCATATTTAGACATGCAATTAAGAAAGTGGCACATTATTATTGATATTGAGTGTGATATTAGGTATTAAAAGAACTGTGCCTCTCACCACTGTGGCCAGAGTTTGAGCCCCGGAAACATGAGCATGAGTTTGGTAGATTACCCAGGTGGTTCTACAGGGTTCTCCGGTGTTTATCCCTCCACAAAAACCAACATGCTAAATTCCATTTCGATCTGTGTGGTTTAGCCAGGTACTGCCTTTGATCAGCCCTCAACATTGTTACACATCCAGTTGCAATGTAAGTGTTTTTATATAGATTAATTATTATTTATTATTCTTAGATATTATGTTAAACAAAGTAATTCCTTCTTTCTTCTTAATTATTTAATTATTATTCTATTTAATAACTCAGAAATATTTTAAAAGTGTTAAAAATAATTGACAATGTGTTATATTTTAATCAGAACACACTATAAATGACTGCATGCTCAATCTTTCTTTAGACAAATACTCAGATACACTATATTATCAGATATATAACTGTGTTTATTACAATTTACACTGAACTTGATCAAAGTTCATTGTCATGTACCTAAGGAAACAGGACTTAATTATGTAAGAAATGAATAAATAAACAGTCCCAAACTGACCACTGTCAGATGCATGATCAGTATATAGCTCATGGACCTGGGGCTGGAGATTAAGGGTTCTCCTCCATAATCTTCCCCTGCTATTCTCCTCATGTCCTGGAACCTGAAATTAAAACCTTTTTAGTATAGTTACACTCAAATAATCTTATGTGATTGAGTCGGCTTAGCTTACATTTAAAGCTTTCAAGTTATAAACTGTTAGAGCGGATTTCAATTGAGTGTCGGAAGTGTTTTGGTTTTGCGTTTACAAAGCTCTCCAATTGGCTGAGAAAGTAAACCAACCAATCAGAATCCAAAGTAAAACCAAACGCAAATTGGTTTTGGTTTTGATTTGGTTTGTCGTTGGCTCACAGGGAAGCCATTTATGAGTTACTTGTGATTACTCGCTCCTATGATTGGCTGCAGGCTGTGGGTAATTTGCGTTTGGTTTTACTCGCTCTAATCGTTAAGGCAATCTGAAACCCACTTAACTCAAGACTTACATGCAAGTGTTTCCTTTGTGTTTTTTCTTTTAGGGTGAAAAAATCCACAAAACAGCCTCAAATGGTTTGAAGAGAAGAAAGAAAAACCACAAAACAGCCTCAAATGGTTTGAAGAGAAGAAAGAAAAACCACAAAGGAAACAACATTATATATTTTTATATTAAAATAACCCTGTATCCAGATACAACTCACTCGAGTTGTAGCCAAGTAAGCGTACCTTAATACCGTACCCTGATAGAGAAAGAAAAACCGGATGTAAATTATGAATATTAATTCTAGAGGTGTCAGAGCCACAGCAGAAGTGACTTTAATAGTTGATGACAAAGCGGGAGGCGACATAAAGCGAAATTGGCAGAGATCAATATTGTTTTCTGATCAACATGGATCTGAGAGATCTAACAAGGATTCTCATAAGACCAGATATAGATGTCATACACTGGCTACAAATCGCAGGGTTACTGTCAAGTGTAATGAATTATACACAAATTGAAAGGATTTATAAAGCCCCATACATATCGCGTATATCTTCTATTGTCACAAACCCATAGATTGGGCTACAACTTAGCCTTGTGTATCGAGGACAGATTAGCAGTTAATTAAGGTCAAGCTCAGACTAGGTAAATTGACACCCAGCATCTATTAACAGTAAACAGTACCCTGATAGAGAAAGAAAAACCGGATGTAAATTATGAATATTAATTCTAGAGGTGTCAGAGCCACAGCAGAAGTGACTTTAATAGTTGATGACAAAGCGGGAGGCGACATAAAGCGAAATTGGCAGAGATCAATATTGTTTTCTGATCAACATGGATCTGAGAGATCTAACAAGGATTCTCATAAGACCAGATATAGATGTCATACACTGGCTACAAATCGCAGGGTTACTGTCAAGTGTAATGAATTATACACAAATTGAAAGGATTTATAAAGCCCCATACATATCGCGTATATCTTCTATTGTCACAAACCCATAGATTGGGCTACAACTTAGCCTTGTGTATCGAGGACAGATTAGCAGTTAATTAAGGTCAAGCTCAGACTAGGTAAATTGACACCCAGCATCTATTAACAGTAAACAATAATAATGTTGTTCATATATGGGACATTTTAAAAATGGATTATATAAAAAATTGCGATCGCCTGGTTGGCGACAGCGTACGCGTATAAATGTTTGCTACACCGCTGACCATTCATACTATCATTGAGCGCAATTTTATCACTTCAAAACTCGCACGACTGAAAATAATTCAAACTTAAAATGAAGTTTTTATATCAAGTGCCTCCCCTCGATTTACGAGCCCCCTTGGCCACAAAATTTGAAATCAGGGGAATACGGTTATGTATTACGTATTTTAAAATATAGCTTATCAATGGTCAGCCGATTTCAGCCGTTGGCGTTAGGGTGTCGTTTCTCCAAACCGGAACGGTATGTAAGTACCGGTTATAACATATACTATACCTCCTGGTAAGATGCGAGTTGAGTCAGCAGCGGCCGGATGTAAATCGGGCGGGTCGACCTCCATCTCAGGCGAATCGCATTCCCACCGAGACGCCTCTGCTCGGCTCTGTCCATCACCTCGAGAAAGAGCCGGTTGTTGGCTACTGGCCACAAAAACTCGAAATCGTGGACTGTCCTGAAACATATTGAATTGCACTTTACTTTTGCGTACACATATCGTGTCGGCTGAGTTGTCCGAAAGCTGCTTAAATATATTGTTTGTTCACTACATTTTCAAGTATATTAGGCTTTTCGTTCTAATGGATCGTTTGGTTCACGATTTCGGTGACCCACGGAAAAAGCTGAAAAGAGCCACGGGAATAATTGCGCATATTAAAAATATGAAAGAACTCTGCTACCAGGGCAGTACCTTAAAATCCAGATGATAAAACACAAAATACCGAAACTAAATAAAGGGGGGGGGGGAATCGCTACCCTGGTCCCAGAGGTTTTCTAGAGAGAGAACAGCCGTGGAGATCGCTGACATCAATAAAATAACTCCCTAAATACATACCTATCTTCAAGGTGACCGAAATCACGGAAGGCAGTCGCGATCCCCTCTCTGACCTCCTCCGGTGTCATATTCACTCGGAGAGAAACATTTCTCTCAAGATTCTGGACAACCAGACTATCGCGGTATGCCCCTCTGGGCACAGCTGAGTCGTTTGGCCCAGGCAGCAAAATAACCGTGCGATTATAGTCGGCACGCGGCCTTCGTGGTCTCCTGGCCACGGGAATCCTAGCAACTTCGGCAATGGGACTGTGCGGCGCTTCTTGCTGTGACCGCGCGGGTAAGGGCTGGCGAGCTGGCGTCGATTGATCAATCGGGTCCGGCTCAGGCTGCACTGTTCTCCCTGAAACTGTCTGCTCAATCAACCTCTGCAGCCTGCGAATCAAGTCTCGGTTGTCCATCTTTCGTACGCGTCTCCTCCGTCTACAGCTTGACAAGCACGTTTTCACAAGTTTTATAGTAACGAGCTGTCAATCATTACATGTAAAATGTTACCTGTCAATTATTCGAACAATATGAGTGTATTTTTAAAACTTTCGACATTTGCCGCCGGCACTGGAGATATTTGTGTCGGGCAATCTAGTGTCATGTCGATCAAATTGGAACATTCAATTAACCTCTAGAAAAATTCCTCTTTTGCCATTCAGAATGGAAGATCAGAATGGAAGACCTGTAGTGGCCTCAACGTTTATGGGAAGGCTTGACCGGAACCTGGAATCCGGGCCTGGTTTCCTGGAACGTCACGGTGGTAACACACACAGCGGCAGTCGGGTTGTAAAATGCCGTTCTTATCGGCTAGCCTGAATTTCAGACGAACCGGATGACGTCGATGAGGACACGGCTGAAATTCAGGCTATTCTTATACAAATACTGTATGCGTTTTTTGCCTGTACTGTTGTAAACACCCTCTTACATTTCCAGAATTATATATTTTTATATTAAAATAACCCTGTATCCAGATACAACTCACTCGAGTTGTAGCCAAGTAAGCGTACCTTAATACCGTACCCTGATAGAGAAAGAAAAACCGGATGTAAATTATGAATATTAATTCTAGAGGTGTCAGAGCCACAGCAGAAGTGACTTTAATAGTTGATGACAAAGCGGGAGGCGACATAAAGCGAAATTGGCAGAGATCAATATTGTTTTCTGATCAACATGGATCTGAGAGATCTAACAAGGATTCTCATAAGACCAGATATAGATGTCATACACTGGCTACAAATCGCAGGGTTACTGTCAAGTGTAATGAATTGCGAATATCACGACGCTCCCGTTCCGATGCAAATGAAACCTTTCGCAGACCGATCTGATGGTTATAAATGGTAAGTTCACGTACAAGCATTGATTATCAATTGGGTGTTAGCATAGCTTTAATAACATGACAATGATGTTTTTTTTGTTTACAGGAGATGTCCAAGATGCAAGCGGCGGACTTCTGTAAGGAAAGCTTCCTTCTTTTGCGAATTTCCGCGGCTGAGCTTGGCAAAACTCCTCGGAATGATATTTCTGTGGTCTACTGAAGTTAGGCAAAAGACCGTGGCAAGGCTGCTCACAGTCAGCGAGAGGGCTGTGACCCAAGTTTTCGGAAAGTTCAGGGACATCTGTACCGCAGAAATAACAAGACGCCCCATATTCCCGTTCGGGGGTCCAGGCACAATAATACAGATTGACGAGAGCAAATTCAACAGAAAACCTAAGGTCAGTGTTATTTAGAATCGGTACGTTTAGGTCGCGTACTTACGATTTCGTTTAAAATATGTAGTGCGGCATTAGCTTCCAAGTCATCAGGTGTAATTTTTAAATAGTTATTTGTGAATACAGGTGCATATACCATTTACTTGGTTCAGTGTTGATTAAATGTTGCACGTGTGCCCAAAACAAAGCCGGTACCAAAAGAACGCGCTTTATTGATAAACATTCCGGGTATCCCGAAAAAAAAATATTGCGAGATATGAAAGTTGTTACACTACTAGCCGATTTCGCCCCCCGGCTACTGAATCCCCCCCATCCCCCCCCCCTTCTTCCTCGCCGCCCTCTAGAGATTTCTCCCCCCTCCAACTCCAACCTTTCAGGTTATGAATACATATGTTTAGAGCGGATTTCAATTGAGTGTCGGAAGTGTTTTGGTTTTGCGTTTACTAAGCTCTCCTATTGGCTGAGAAAGTAAACCAACCAATCAGAATCCAAAGTAAAACCAAACGCAAATTGGTTTTGGTTTTGCTTTGGTTTGTCATTGGCTCACAGGGAAGCCATTTATGAGTTACTTGTGATTACTCGCTCCTATGATTGGCTAGCTGTGGGTAATTTGCGTTTGGTTTTACTACACTCAACTGAAAACCGCTCTATATGAATACATATGTTTACCTTCTTATTAACTTATTACTGTAATGTGACGTGAAGACTTGTAAAGCTCACGTCGAGTCAAATTCAAGGCTATGCTATCTTGAAGGGAATTACTTTGTAAGAACTTTGCCAAATTAAGGAAGTGTTACCGACTCTCGTGCTTTGTTCTATTTTCAATTGATAACTTTTAAAAGAAAACGTCCAGAATAAACAAGCTAATCAATAATCGGATAACGTTCTAACTAAGAAACCTTTGTGAATATTAAACAGCTTATTTAGCTGAGCTGATGAGATTTATAAATAAATAACTTTACTCAGTACTCTATTTTCTGAGGCGGGATGATTTTAATGAGAATTACGATTACAACTAGCGATAAGGGGCGAATTCACTGAAGTCTTCAGTAGACGGACCAATTATGAAGTCGCTACGCGGTACGCGGTTTGCAGTGAGTGCAGTGAGTAAAATTATTCAAAGTCTCAAAGGTGGCAAAATATTATATTTACAAAAGCGGAAAACATCTGTTCTGATCGCGTTCTTTAAATTTCCATGCAACAGAACAGATGTTTCCGCTTTTGTAAATAAAATATTTTGCCACCTTTGAGACTAGAAATAATTTTACTCACTGCGTACCGCGTAGCCACTTCATAATACAGCTAAGAGACTTGGAATACATTTAGTCACTGCGTACCGCGTAGCCTGCCTTTTTCCAGTAACGATTTCAATGTGGCAGGGTATTCTGCAATTACTCCAGTTACGGAGTTCCTTTATTTATTTTGTATTACAGAAGATATGTAACTAAGTTTACGTTATTATTCCGAGTTATCGGAAGAACTCCCATACAAACCTTGTAATTCACTGATTGGGCGACCTGTGGACTGATGTGGAAATCAGTACTGGGCTTTGTATGCATAGGAATCCAAAAACTCGGGATAATATACCGTATTTTAGTTCCTCGTTTCCTATATAAGTACACATAATAATAGAATAAACTTTACTTTTGAGTATTCCGTTGTCCTTTTGTTTTCTGAGCTCTAGGTTTTAGGGAGCTCTTCGTCGAGTTTTTGGCCTAGTAGTTCAGTCTCATAACGTGAAACCACTGATTTCAAACTATGAGCTTTGCATGGGTTGCCTGGGTTAACACGAAGGATTCTCTGGTTATAGCAATTGAAATATCTGTACATTTGTTTACCAGTACAACAGAGGAAGAAGACCGGAAAATGACAACTGGGTGTTTGGCATCGTTACCACCTCCTATCAGCCGTCCAGGGGATACTTTGAGGTGGTGAGAAGGAGAGATGCCGCGACGCTGTTGCCGATTATTCAAAGGACCCTGTTGCCAGGGTCTACGGTGCACAGTGACGATTGGGCTGCTTACAGGAACCTTCAGGCACGTGTTCCCAACGTTGCTGTGCATGGAGTGGTAGTACATCGCTACCACTTCGTTGATCCTGTCACTGGAGTACACACACAAAACATAGAGTCATGCTGGAACAGACTAAAGGCAAAAATCAAAGAAAGGAGGGGCGTAAGAAGAGAGAAACTGCAGCCCTTCCTCGACGAGCAAATGTGGAGAGATTGGAGGGGGAATAATGATGTATTCGCACAGTTCAAACTAGTCCTCCAAACATATTATGTAGTTTAATATTTTTAAAGCAAATCTCAAGCTTTTTGATATAATTATAGAGGAAACTGGTTAGCGCACGAATGATGATCGAGCAACCCTTATGCGATCCGGTGTTCTATTACGTCCCCCGTAATCTCGCCCCCTTCAGGGATTTCGATAGACTTGCTCCAAGTCGAACTCGCTTAGTCACTGGGTAAGCGATTACTGGGTCAAAAAGCGAGCGCGAGAATCGAAGCGAGAGGCGAGTTATTCGACTCCCCCTCCTTGAAATAATTTTTGTCATTGAACAAACTAAATAGCCTGAATTTCAGCCGTCTCCTCTAGTTCGTTCCTCCTCAAGGAACTGTTCTTTCCCGTAAAAGAGTCTTCGAACTTCTTTGTAAATTATCCAAATATCCTTTGATGCTTTTCTGCTGCATTATTTACAAATTTACACTGTCTCGAACCAAACGGCAGATCGAGTAGCCTGGTAAACCAGCCGCCTCTTATCGCTCCCCACTCGCGAAAGAGAGTGAGTGGCTACAGATCGAGAGACTTTACTAGTAAACGGAACCGAGACGAAGGCCTCAAATGTTACTGAACGATTTTTTGCTTCAAAAAGGTTTTCACAGCATACATTTAATAGGCACTTGAAAAGCAAATGGAATGTAGATAGGTAGGATCTTAATTTTGACATAATCCCAAATAATTTCCCAAGGTGAGAGCTTTGTTTTTATGACCCAACGATTACAGCCGCCGTGGCAGTTTTATTTGCATAAATTAAATTTGTAATCCGCTTTGACGTCACTGGAAGGAGACGGCTGAAATTCAGGCTACAAACTAAACTGATGAAGCCAAAAATGCTTGGAAACATTATTTGTTCAATAAGTTTTGAATTAGGTCTTTTATAGTGATGTATTTGATTATTAATAGACGCAATAATCGTAACGCCGCTTTAACAAACGGTAGCTGTTGAAATCACTTCGAGTCAATGAAAGACATGAAACCGTCTAAACGAATAAAATGACCTTTGATCGGTAAAAACGCAGTCCGTAGATTGAACGCAATCCGTAGAATTTCTTGCATTACTTTGGGAACGAGTCTAAAGTGAACTTTGCTAAATGAAATAAATCAGTGCAATTTTTTGTTTCATTTGAACAAAGCGCACCAGAGAGTCATATCTTATCGACATAGCTAAAACTCTCGAACCTCTCGGCATGAACAAACGTGATGAAACTTAATATGTTATCTCAAATCCATATTTTTACTTACGTCATTTCCTTTTTCCTCTTAGATTGTGTAATCACCTTGATATTTATACTTGCCATTGTGAAATATTCATTTGTAAGATCTACCTGAAGAAGGCTGGTTTGGCCAGCCGAAATATCGTAGAATTCTCAATATATACGTTGTTCGATCAGCTTTTCTGTAGTCCTTGGACTTGTTTACTTATTAGTATTTTTGGCAGATCAGATCTCTCCGCAAGATCCAACGTACCACCGACAGAATTGTCGTATACGGTTTTTGCTATTTTTTATTATTCGTCCAGAAACAATGCAGGTCATAGTTGTCTCACTACTTGTTACTCGGGCTACCTGTGGCAGCGCCGAGTCTGAAAATGCAAGTGGTTATTTTTTATTTTTTTTTGGTCCGTGTCAGACGCCTTCTGCGCATGCGTTAAAGGTCAAATTCAAACCAATCAGATTGCACTGTGCTGGTCACGCAACAATCGCCAGGTTAAATGTATTTACATAAGTGAATACAGTAAATCAAAATGGTCGACCCGCGAGGGCGAAAGCCGAAAGCCTTCCAACAGGCTCAGGATATTTCAACTGGCGCTCTTGTTGACCATAAAAATACATGAACAACCAGGAGCCGTAATACATTCGATCAGCGCTGTTTGGACAGATCCAATGTATATTTAGAAACGTAAGCGAAATACAATATCCAAACACGTTTGGATACTCAACGGGTATCGAATTATAATCAAAGGTTAGATCTCGTCAGGCGCGCTCAGATAAGAAAGTTCAAAGCACTCAGACTAGGCGAGACAAGGAGATATCAATTTCAATGAGTCATTGTCAGAAATCTATTCCATCGTGGGCAATTATGCAATACAACCTAAATTGTACAGCTAAGGCATGTTTTACGACAGAATAACCAGAGTCTTTCTACTGGATTGAGAGCTCGAGACATTATACATGTCTGCTAATATGGGGAAAACTGAAACAAAAATGAACTTTGACGGCAGAAACCCTCATTGAGCCAAGCGGAATAGCTGTTTCATTCAGACACTGGCAAATTTATTGAAAGCTACGGGCTTACTTTATGAGATTATTATTCATTGTGGAATGAAAGGAAACAGTTCAATCTCATGTGGCCCGAGTGAAAGCCCAGATGGGCTCTTGTTTTTTTTAAATGAACTGTGGGATGAGATCGATGTGAATGACTCTCGCCATTTCTCACGCTGACTATTAAATACCCAGCTAATTCAAAAACGGAACAACGGTGCTCGAGAGCTCGGCTGCCAGGAACCCTGGCAACCGAACAGCCCAGCACACTGGGTCACACAAAAGTGGACAAAGGGAGGGAGGGAGGAGGGAAAACCGCGAGCGATCACAGCGACGTGAAACTGACAAGCGGGAAACAGAGCCCCTGGATGAAAGCCCCAGGGCCGCGCGAGCAAACACAAGGCAAACACAAGTCGCTGGTTCTTTAAACATGCCTAAATTATATTTAGTCTTGATTATTATCCTTGTGTTCAGGCATTCTACAGTGTACCATTATATATCCATGCAAGCTAGATCTTGTTTCAGTGTTTTCCGTCTGAGGTGGTCTTGAGGTTACCTTAAGGACCTACCTTCTCATCATTATATTTCTTATTATGCCTTATTACTCGTACACATTTCCATCATCTTATGAGAAAATAAATGTAATTGTTGTCATTATTCCCCAGTTCTTGGCATCAGCATCGTCACTTTCACTCGGTCACGATCAGGAGTACGAGTACTTTAAATAATTATTTGGGAATGAAAATTAATCTTGCTGCGACCCCAATGATAAAAAAAAATTAGTGGACATTGCATGTTTCTTTGTGGCCTGCCATAAGTTTCAGTCTCCTTCAAGATGTAGAAAATGAGCACTAGCACAGTGGCAGTTCACTAATACTAGAAAATGGTGGTCTGTAGTTTACGACCCCAATCGAAAATATTGTATTGAGAATTTAGCCTGAATTTCAGCCGTCTCCACTGGTTTGTTATTGAGAATTACAAATATTTGACTTTATTTCACATGTAGAACGACATTACCTAACTATTCACAATGAATAGCAACATTATGTGGAATTTGTTGTTCTATTTTGCTTGATTTCTCGTAGTCGTACTGCACCTGATATAATGATTACAATGCATCAAATTTGAGTGACTCGATATTGTGCAGAATACTCAAATAACCATTGCACTTCAATTGCACTTCAATCAACAACATCCATACCAAGTTTTTTTTATAATTCTAACGACCCTCGAGGAACAATAATATTGAAAAGAAAGTAATATTAAACTACAGAATTGAATTAGGAAATTGTGGTTGGAATGTACATGCACAATGTGTGTATGTGTGTGTTGTGTGTGTATTATGGCTCTATCATTTCCACCACCCCCGCCCCCCCCCCCCCCCCCCTGGCATACCATAACCCTAACAACCCCCCCCCATCACATACGTGTTGCACATTGACATTTGACAGACAAGAGGCACAAACCATGTTGGCACAGAATTATGCTAGAACTCCTTGCAGTACATGCTATAGAGGGCCTCTTGTTTTAATTAAAAACAATCTGTAGAGACTACAAAACACACTAAAACATGACTGTACGGGTAAAATAAAATCAATTAGTCAGAGCACGTGGAACCGTGCTGCACACCGCCATGTCACTGTATGTATGTGTTTATTTACCCTGCTAGCAGAGCTTTCTCGTGACCTAATGGGCCTTTCCTCTTTGCTTTGTGTGGGGGTAGTTACACTTATCGGAGAAATGGCGATCCCTTGTGTGCCAGAAGTACTCTTGTTCACGGACATAGGAGCGCCGATCGACGGGTGATCAATTAGAGCTTGGGTTGCCTGTGGTTTGACTGAAACACTCTGCTAAATA
>JAOWCC010000643.1:0-46201 GCA_030867875.1 Actinernus sp. WN-2022 | reverse complement strand
AATGGAATTGAAAATGAAGGTAATCAAGGCTTGGAAACCGATCACTCAAGAATTTAACATTTTAGTGATGTATTTAAGATAATATGGCGGAGTATTGGACCGATTCCAGTACCAATGAGTCGGAGAGTGGCTGGCTGAAATTATGTGTTGGGATGTGGACACGAGTTTTCCTTGACATTCAACATCTAAACTTCAAATGGCACTTTTAAAGAAAATATATGAGACATTCAAATTGTATACTTCAAGCTCTCTCATCTCCAACTTCACGACTAATACTATTGGAGTATTGCCGCAGAAAAATGTGACATCAACATTTATGGTGCAGCTCTGCAGAGTGCAGGTACGGTTATATTTGGGCTCTTTATTTTCACTTGTGAATGGTTCTTACATGGATCTCGAGTAAGAGGTTATATGAACACACATCCAACATTGTAAACGTTCTTTTAAACAGGTTTATATTTAATTGAAGAAGGCAAGCTAGGCCATATTCAGATCGACTAGCCACAAAAACGTTTTTACATGAATGCGAGACTGCATGTAGAGCCACAGATCCACCCTAACTACAGACACTGAAATAAAAACTTAGGTTTCGTTGTACGTAAGCTAGCCAATGCATGGTTCTAATAATGAATATAGTTATTATTAATTTGTGCACATAAATATACATATCATTTGAAATCATGTTATATTTCATTTGCTAATGCACCAATCAATGTTAAGCCCGAAGGAGGAGGGGTGGGGATTTGACAGGCAGCGCTACCCTTTGACATACGTTACCTGCCCAGGGTGGAGTTATTTATAGGAAACAAGGACAGGACTGAATTGCAGAATACCCCCTCCAGTGGTTCATTAATAATTCATTTCTCAACTTTTTAATACAAACCTACTAAATAATAAAAAAAAAAACATGTTCGACCCAAAATCAGTCATAGAATGAATCAATACACCTGAACTAAAGTGGAGAATTTAGCGCAGTTTTCAAGCGATCTTTTGAGTGGAGGGGGTTTTCTGCAACTAAGCCTAAGGAAGACAGGGCAGATATTTGATATTTTTGACAAAACGTGTTGTCCCGAGGGTGGGGAATTTGATTTTTTTTGGGGAGAAAATGTCAAATCCCCCCCCCCCCCCCCTCAGGCTTAACATTGATAAGTGCATAAATATTATACACTTGTACTTCTTAATTAGCCAAGGCATACTACAGAATCCAACAATAATATTATTATTAGTTTTTGTTGAAGTGCGACTCTGGAAGTTTGAAGTTGACTCTTTGGAAAATTGCCTTTAGCCGACCAATCAGAATTTATGAGACTGTCAGACTGTTTGACTGATAGTCAGCTAAATATAAATAATACTATCCAAATGTGATTTGTAACTTCCAGGATCACACTTCAACAAAAACACTATTAACCCATACATGTAGTTCATTAATTGCTCTTGTTTTTGGTTGAAGTATTTTTGTACGTTATATTTGCTAGTCCATCCCTTAATTCACTTACATTAGAGCTACATAATGTATTTCATGCATTAGGATTTAATAGTCACACTAAACACTAAATCATTTTTCAAGCCTCTCCACTTTATACATGTATAGGGAGTTTTGACAGTTTCACAATATTTGTTAACCCTAATGGGGAATGGCCTAGCCCATTACACCAGACATTTTTTTACCATTATCATAAATTCGAAGAAAAAGAAACGTCTGCTCACCAGAGCGCTTATTATTTAAGCCTCATTGTGTTATGAACCAATCAGATTTTACCTTCTATATCCTGGAAAGTCACGTCCTGTAGAGGTAATGTTACATTTAAAAGGTTCTGACAATGACATACATGTATTTGCCACTGACCAATCACTGGGGACTGTTCCCATGCTCGAGACAAGACCAATTTGTACATTTCATATGTTTAGCCTCCCAAAGCTCAATGAATTTCAATTGAAAGCTACATGTATATATTTACAAACAGCAGAAATGAATTGATTCAAATTTTAGCTTTGGAGAATCTAAAAGCAGACTTAACTGATTTGGTAACATTATTGTTTTTATATATTCGCATTATGACACCAACCAGGTGAAAGTTTACAACTGTTGCATGGTACGCCAATTAAAAAATTCTAACAATAGCTCTCATTGGCCAGAAAAATAAAAGAAATATGCTGATGTCGTGCTTGCATATTGCAAACTAATTACATGTAAGCTCAGATAAACAGACATTTCTTTTTCTTTGAATTTTACGAGAGTGAAAAAAACGTCTGGTGGAGCAGGCTTAAGGATTGGCCATGCCAGCCAAGATATTGGTTCTACATCATTATTCCCAATACCATACCAATCAGCCTGGTATCATTCTTTCAATACTTTTACAATTTTTCTTATTAGATCCCATCTTGGAATATCAAGTCCTGCTTTGTCTGTTGATTCTTGCAAATTTTCACTGGGGTTTTCTTTCACCATTATTCCTGATATAATTTATTTCCATTTTCGATTCGTTTCTACCACTCCATGGCCAGATTCCCCTATTTCAGCTTTTGCCAACACCTGTTCCAGCTTCTTTCAATCTAATCCCTGAAAAATCCCATCAGCCCATTCCCTTGTCCACCACCCCTAAGGCTGCACATTAGACTCTTGTTTGGGTGCGAATACCCACACTTAACACACACACAAAAAAAATCCACTGTCTGGCACTCCTTAAGCAGCACATTAGACTCCTGTTTGATGTCTGGGTGCGATTACCCTCACTAACACAAAAATGAAACTTTAGAATACACAACCACTAAAATATGGGAGTCGTAACTACTGGTTACTTATACTGAAAGGTAAAAAGATAATTTAGCCAGATAAAAGTCCTTATAGTATAAATCAAATTATTAATTATTTGTTTTTGTTTTTTTACATTTTAAGGTTAAAAGTTGGGGCTTGGTTTGAATATTTCAGGGGAGTACAGAGCTGATGAGTATCTACTGAACTGGAATACGTACAGAACTCTTGCTTATCGAACTGGAGCACTACATGTAGCACAAAACTCTTACATGTATTTGTTGAACTGGAACAATTATATTATACATATTGCACTAATTGAATATTAACGAGTTTTAGAATAATAGTTATAACTGCATGGGTTTGTAATAATAGGGTTCCACTATATATATTATGTATTGCATTTGTATTTGAGTTCATGAGTTTTTCAAGTTTGCATTTCAACTGTATTCTTTTTAATTTTCGTCAGGCAACTGCACTTTACCGATTGGAGAACACATTGTATGTGTAGTACATTTGTAGATCCATGGCTAGATCAAGCCTAATTAATATGATTCAAGTGCCAGATAAATGTAGGTCCAAAAGAGATCCAAAGTTTTCTATGTCTAATAGTTGTTCTCTCTTTAATCTTTAATAAGAATAAATACAAAAGACAACTAGAGTTATTCAAAGATATAACAATATATAGATTAAACAAAAATATGTTGCATAATTATGTGCATATTCTGGTTATTTCTGTGAGTGATGGCAGTGATGGGTGTACAATGTACATGTAGTTATAGTATGCATTTTAACTAATGGCTGTACTGTTTTTTATCATCACTCTACATGTACAGTTGTTTGACATATATCTGTCAAATAACTGTACTTTTACATATATGTCACATATATGTACAGCTATTTGACATATAACTGTAAGATAACTGCACTTTTGCATATATGTCACATATATGTACAGTTATTTGACATATATCGATGAAAACCAACTGCTTGTCTTGCATATATGTCACATATATGTACAGTTGTTTAGCAGATATATGTAGCATCCACAGATATGTCACATATATGTCACATATCTGTAGTTTTGGTAAGGGAGATAAGAAAACTATAAAGGTAAGATGTGATCATTCAATAGTTGTGGATTGTAACAAGAAAAGGGAATATAGCGCTTGGTTATCATACTTTTAGTTCAGCTGTTGTTTGAACGGGTTCGATCATGCCTCGTGCACACGGTCTGCTTGTAGTTCTTATCCATTTTCAATGACGAAATCCATAGAAAAAGTTTTCCAAGTTTATGTAGAGTGAATCTTTTAGCTAAAAGATCGATCGAAATCTTGTAGTCATGGAGTACTACTGTTCGAAGGAATCCGTTCGAAGAGAGTGAAGTGTCTCACTTTTAATTTAAGACAGTGTCACTGAGTGTCAGTGATATTTCACACTTCATTAGTTCATACAACAAAAGGTAATATTGCTTTTTAGAAGTGAAATTGCACGTGATTATACATTGCAATTCAAACAAATTCAGTCAATACTTTAAGTTCTTCTGTAAATTAGTGGCATCGTGAAATTGCACTTCGAGGGGAAATACAATTTCACCTCAAAACTTGACAAAAGTAAAATTTCACTTTTTAAGGTTTATTTCACTTCACCACATTACAATCTTTTCGAGCAGTCTGTGTATAAATAGAACACTACAATTTTGGAAAATAACTAGTGCTACGTACATCCCTCGTATTCAATAAAATTAATTATAACACTCTACTGTCTTCCATCATAGGCACAGCGGATTCGGCACAGCACTTTGTCACTTGATCTCTCGCAAGTGCTTGAGCAAGGAGAGGTCTATCGATTTGCAGATCAGATCAAAATTGTGTGGATTCAGTTTTAGTGAGCTAGTGCAGTTATGAGACCATGAAATATAATGGACATCAAGTTAGTTTCCAATAATTCTGCCATGTTTTGTTGTAGAGGTCTTTTGATTTTATGTTACCAGTCTATAGCCAGGGGATTAATCATATCAGAAGAGAGTATAAACATGATTTATTATAATTATATATATACCAGGGCAGCAGAAATCTTAACTGCTCTTAATACTATCTGCAACCCTGGATATCATAATTATTATCAATTATTATATATGTGCAACAATGAAAATAATATTAAGACATGTGTTGAAATGTATTGACATTTTGTGAATGCATTATGTACCAGCTAAGGAGTCCATTTCATAATAATAAAACAAATTCGCTTCATTAATTTGTGATATGTATGCTGTCCTGGGATGGATGTAGGCGGGATCCCATCTGGCATGGGTGTAGGCGGGATCCCACCTGGGATGTAGGCGGAATCCCACCTGGGATGTAGGTGGGATCCCACCTGGGATGTTCCATAATCCCGGGTGGGAGGGCGGGATCCCAGGTGGGAGGGCGGGATCCCAGGTGGAAAGGCGGGATCCCGGTTGGGATCCCACACAGGATTGGATGGCCGGATCCCACCTGGGACGTTCCATTATCCCGGGTGGGATCCCATATCAAGTGGGTGGGATCCCAGGTGGGATCAAGGTGGGATCCCAGGTTGGATTGGCGGGATCCCGCCTTTGATTTTTACATGGGAAGATTCGTTTCCTGGCATTGGGGTTGGTAATAACATTACATTTGGAGCTCTGATGTTCTTGACTACAATATGAACACCAGGTAGCCTTCCTAGGCTTATTCTCTGAAGAAAGTGTGGAAGTTGTGTAAGGTAGTTTACTCCTATGTCCCTGAGACAACGGTTTCTCTTCAGAGGTAGAGTTCAAATGATTGGCAGCAAACATGCATTGCTCTCTGAGTTGTAACTCCTTGTGAAATGCACACATGATATCCTCCAATACCCAGGTCTCAGAAGATGAGTTACGAGTTATAAGAACACGAAATTCCTCCGGTAATTTTTGCATAATTGTAGGAATAAGGAAGCACCCATACATTTCAGAAGAAATTCCCATACCTTCCAGACCTCGAACATGTGATTCCACCTTGTCATACAAGTTGAGAAATTGCTTGACATCACTCATAGACGTTATTCTTGATATCTTTGTTAATGCTTCCATGTGGCTAGTGATAACTACTTGTCGATTTCCAAATCTATTCTTAAGTAAATCGACAGCCTTCCTATAGTTGGCATTTGTAAGTGCTAGTCCAGAAATAGAGTTTGAAGCCACACCATATCGAGAAGGGATTTCAAATAGTTAAATTTATCAACTTCATTTAACTCAGAATTACGGTGTACAGCAGAATCAAACGAGTCCCAGAATGAAGACCATTCAATAGCATTACCTGAGAATTTCCTGAGCTGGAGCCTTGGCAATTTAGCACGATGAGATCCCCCATGCGAACTATAAACGCTAACAGGCTCGGCAGTAGATCCTGAATCCGAGCCATTTCCATGACGTTCCTTAATACCACTGCGATCTAACACGGCCTCGATATCCGTAACACATTCTTGAATGCTTCCAGCGAAGTCACAGCTTTCGATTACCTCGTTGTCGATTTCTTCATCCTCTTCTCCGCAATTTCATAATCGAGTTTCTTTAGCTCGACTAATTTTTCCTTCAGGGTCGAGTGGAACGACCTTAGCTTCTTTAAGTCAACAGAACCCTCACTGGCACTTCCAATGATTTCCTTTACGTTGTTGACGACCTTTCTCACATATGCACGTTGCCCTCCACGTATTTTGACCTTTTCTTTATGTCAGACATCTTGCTAGGTTCTTCAGTTGCTTTTCAGTGGCGGACGCGACGTGACGGTACACCACTCCAATTTCCTCGAAGAAATGGACTTTTAGCGAACTTACACTCGTTCTCAATAACACGTGCAGGTTCGAAATTGAATTTCCAACGGAAAACGTCAATTTGGTGGATGTCAGTCAACTATATTTCTATGGCAACACTGGTCTTCATGCTAAATAAAACGTCGCCATACCATACAACTCCCAGATGTGGAGGAAACACAAATAGTGTAGGAGGTCAACGAAATCGTAAGTAATTTGAGGCGACATAGGTAGAGAAATGGCGGATACTAAGCCGAAAAACGATTGTTTTTTGCTTCGGAATTCCTCACCGAAATGTCAGTCGAGAGTGGAGAGCATTGCCGATAATCCATGTCCTGAGAGTTTCAAAAAAACATTTTTTTATTTTCCCTGTCGAATGTTGTATCCATGCCTGGAGCTCGTCGAGGTAGAGCTCGAGGGTATTGCTCGATAAAACCTCTTATAAGGAGCATATCTGCAACTGGATGAATAAAAATAACTATAATTATTTTTCCAATACCTTTGAAGCTATATAAACAATCAAATTTCTTATACACAAACCGCTCGCTCACACAAAGTTTATGTGATTTCCCTATTTTGATCTTATACACAAACCGCTCGCTCACACATAAAGTTTATGCGATTTCCCTATTTTGATCTTATACACAAACCGCTCGCTCACACATAAAGTTTATGTGATTTCCCTATTTTGCAAACCCTTGGCTCTAAGCATGATTACTCTCCATCTAAGCGACTTTGGGAAAGACTTTGCCATGTTTATAAAATGCTAGTTTCCCGAATTTACTCACACAACGGATCACTTCAAACTCCATGGAAACCGTTTGATTGACATCCACCAGAAACGACTTCGAAGTCAGGAGTTTCGTTTCGAACCTGCACGTGTTATTGAGAACGAGTGTAAGTCCCGAGTTTCGGCACCAATGTATAATAAGTAATAATCGTGTGGGCTCAGAGTTCTTCTTGTTTTAATCCGACACGATTTCAATCGATTACAAGACTACTTGTTCGTTCTAGACTACTCCATTTTGCAAGAGTCAGATTAGCACGAGGATTCACAACGTGGGGGGTCCAAAATACGCGGGGGGTAAGTACCCAGGCTTAACCGCGAAGTTCAGAATGACGTAATATAATTCATATTCTAGTTTCAACACCGTTGCAGTCGTTTGGGAGTCGTGCTGTTCGTCGTGTCGAATTTGAAAACTCGTAGGTGTTTTTCGTAGAATTTTACTATCATTTCATCCCGCAAAAACACTACAGATCGAAAGCTCCTACATACGTACCTCCGTAAAATGTTTCCGAGTTTTCCCCTTTACGAAAAATTAAATATTTATGTACTTGTACTCACGAACCTTGTCGGCTAGCTGTCGACCCCCGCGTATTACAATCATCGAAATTGCTCTCACAAATTTCAGGGTATTATAATCATTTGCTAATTCACTAAGTTAATTGTCAAGTGACAGAAAATTAAATTAGAAATAAATAATCAAATATTTAACAAATAATGAAGCCTAGCTTAGCCATGTTTTATACTATCATAAAACAGGTTGGGCATTTGAGAACACGAGATAAATGTTGAAGCACAAGCCGAAGGCACTTGCTTTTAGGGCTGTCCACAAGTTGCTCGAAATTTCTTAAAAAGTTGCTCAAAAGTTGCTAAAAAAAATCCAGAAAGTTGCTTTTTATTAAGGAAGTTGCTTTTTTCCGTCATTTGGTCTAAAGTGAAAATATGCCCTATAAGCCAGTAAGATTTCTAAACATTTTCATGCCATTTTACTGCGACCGGAGTTACTAGCCTTTATTAAAACATTTTCAAGGCACTGAAAAAAAACCAAAGTTTATCAATGTGTAAAGTGGTTTATCAGACATCATTCTCGTTCCCAGTGCCTCCTCAACTAACTGAAAAATCAGAGGCTCTGGTAAGCCACGAAATCGGATGTCCTAGATTCTAGGACATTGAAACTGCGCATGCTCTTAGCATTCTCAGTTAATGGCGGACGTCATCGAAGCTATTCAGTTCGCACTTACAAAGCTAAATACAGTTTTCTTTAAAAAGTAAGCAGTTGGAAGCTATTCGTGTAATTAGTTTAGATAAGGACTGATTCTGCAGTGTCCTTCAGACCGCTTATGGGAAGTCGTTTATTTACCAAAGTTTACCGTTTGTGTTGATGCACTTCAAGTTCAAGGATCATCCAACTCAATTGTGGTCGTTGTATCTCCCCTGAACGCAATTATCGAGGAGCAAATTTCTAAACTTAGGGCGAAAGGACTTCAGTGTGCTGTGTTGAGGATTGCTGAGGACTTTGAAGTTACGGAATTTTTTTATGAGGCTGAATTTGCCATAATTCAAGCTGAGTGCAAAGTGGATTTGTATTGTACTGAGATTGCTGTACCATTAATAATATTTTGTATAATCGCCATTCTCTTATTTTTCTACTTTATACAACAAGTAAAGCCAGAGGTTTGTGTAGATAAAAATAGTTTTCTTGAAATGAGGTAACTTCCCTTGCCCCAGTGATGGTCAGGCTAAATTGTACTACATTGTATAAATTCGATCAAATGTTAAACGCAATTTGAGAACAAGATTTTGAATAACTACTTAAAGTATACGTGCTCCAAATAGGAGTCTCTCCTGCTGGTCCTCAGTGGTTGAAAGATATCAAGACATTTGAAATATGGGTTCAGAAATCAAAGTAAGGGACCGGGCATGTGCATTTTCTTTAGTCAATAAGGGGTGGGTCATGTTATTCTGAGTAGTAAAGAAGGGGGGGTTGTGATGCAAAATGTTATTACCACCAACAGAGAAAACAACCCGAAGTGGACGCAGAACGGGGCACTGGTCCATAAGATACACAGGTTATGTGCAGTACTAAACACTTAGTTGACTATCAACACTATCGTAGATTTACAACTTTCAACAGTGTTCCACAGGTAAGATCACTAAATACTATCGCTTACGACATGGTCTCTTAGTGCCAGCCCTGCTCCACACGCCCAATACCTATTAGTCAGAATGGTTCTCCGAAACGATGTACGTGTATTGTGTGTGTATTGGGGGATATTCCCTCTCATGGACTTTGAGAGGGGGGTCGCTTGTCATTTTCAGGCCGAGGAAGGGGGGGCTTTAGTGAATTTTGTCTTTAATAATAATTTTTCTGCCCCCCCCCCCCCCCCCCCCCTCGTTCATAAATAATGACCAGTCCCTAAGTGTGTTCTGGCATATATACCATTAAACTAGTAAACTCGTGGTGGCCATATACAATTTTATCCCACTTGTTTATTAATTATGGCCTCTACCTAACTATTTTTACAAAGAAAATAGGACTAAATTGTATTGTTTTAATTTTGACAAATAGATTCCGACTATCAGGTTTTTCATCATCAACAGGCTTTTAAATGCAATTGTCACTATAATTACATTAAGTTCACTGCCCATAACTTCTAAATATATAAAAAGTGACAGCATTTATCAGAAAAGAATACTTTGCAGTAAATCTGGTAGATCTGCTATTTAGTATAGACATAGACATTTTATGGTATGGTGGATGGACTTGACCAGCCTGCACTGATACAAACCCTCTTTCTATGAATATGGATAGCTTTTGATTGTCATGCTAACTAGATGCAAGGCTCTAACTAAGCGGACTCCAGCCTCAATATCACAAAAGGCTTGGTTGCCTTTCAAAATTGTGGTCCCAGAACTATAAATAGGATTATTGTATGAACACAACTGAATATACCCTGTGTGAACTTAAACTATCTTGGGAATTCTACTTAAACTATCTTGGGAATTCTTCTTCCTTGAATAAGTATAACGAGGGAAACTTTATGGGGGATGGCATGGGTGAATATATTGAGTGGGCTCTTTATAATAAATAGTTTGGTCAGTTAAAAGGGGAGCTCTTGAAAGTGATTGGAGTTACAAGAGGGGCTTGGGATTGTCCAGGGATGGGGGTGAGGATGCTTAAAAAGCTGAAGAGATGGAAAGGGGATACAACAATTGTACACTCCCAATGTCAATAACTTCATCACCATCCCTTCCTCCCGCCTCCCCATGTCATATAAATAAACTTTCGTAATCTTCAAAAGAGATATAAAACTTCTAGCTCATATGGGAAATTCATGATTTGGTTTTCTATTTGATAGATTTGTACCAGCCTTTCAAGTTACCCATGCTTTATTTCCTGCAAAAATCTCTGCACTCCTAATGCATTTGTCCTAGGTTCACAGGAATCAGTTTAAGTCTATAACTTGGTCACCCCCCAACCCCCTGCTTGATGTAGGCCAGGGTATTTAAGGGAAACTGTCTCATATTTGGCCAATTTCATGTATTAATTCAACTGGCTTGTTTGTCACACTAGCTAAGACATCCGTTTACTACTCGTCCTCGATATTGCTATAAGACTTGCTTTGTACTATAAATCATTGGTACATAAAATCCATCATCAGTAAAAAGGAGAGGTTGGGTTGATCATTGGCTGCAATGAGGTATGAAGCATAAATTAATTGGCACAGATTACAAGACAATTTTATAGTTTAATATAATTTTTAAAAACTCTGGATGTACCTGTTTTGTTGTGCCTTTCAATGTCATCCAGCTACACAACTTTGAATCCCTTGATATTTCAGACTTTTCAAACACTTTTTAAATTATTTATACTGTTTAACTGATCGTTATATCCCTATGAAGTTACATCTGATCATGAAGAGCACAAGACTTGGATGAATTACAGAGTGGGCTAGTGCTTGAAAAAGATATAATAATTTCAATTTATTTAACATTAAAAATATTTACAGAACTGCACATTTAAAGTGCCTATCACCCTTTGGCAATTTTGATAGCCTATGAACCTCCGAAACGTTTTGAGTACTTCTGTGAAGAAAGTTTTGGTTTAAAGTGAATACCATGGCGCCTTTTTATCACAACAACATCGATGCATAGAAAATATACAGTTTTTGTGTTGTTTGTAAAGAAAAAAGTCATTTTAGTCAACACGTTGAGTATTTCTTCACATGATTGCAAGGCCGAATTAATTATATGACGTCAAGATGACGTCTACCCAGGTTTCGACCCAGGCTTTTACTTACGCGGTCATGGGTCAGGAAAGGTCACATTTACACGATTTCAAACAAGCGTAGAACATAAAGTATTCACTTTAAACCAAAACGTTCTTCACAAAAGTACTCAAAACGTTTCGGAGGTTCATAGGCTATCAAAATTGCAAAAGGGTGATAGGCACTTTAATATTAGCGGTTAGTGTTCGAATTGTAAGTGGAATTTTTATGTTGGCTGGCACTTACGTGTTAGCAAATTCAACTCCTAGTTCCTTTTACTTTTGCAATGGATCGTTTGCAAAGTGATTTGCTGTCTCGGGAGAGTTCTTAATCAGCAAACGTTCGGCTGGCCATATGCATCAAAGGCAACGTACCTTGGCTCCACAACGAGTGTGTGTTATCAGTTTCGTTCAGCTAGCAGACAAAGAAAAACTTATCTCTTGACTTTTGAATAAAATCGTTCTTCTGTTCAGTCATATTTTTAAACACATAACTTCTACTACTACAAAATACTCGTTCTCATGCCGGAGAATCGGTTTAAACTGGAAGAGATTGTTTTCGTAAAACCGGAAGAAAGCGCTATGCGCAGCAACTGTTTTATTTTTCTTCATCGCGCAGCCGATTTGGCTAGCCAATCAAATTAGAGCCTTACCTGTGTCTTACCAAAGCGTCCGTTTTTCGGTTCGTTGATGAGGCACTGGGGACAGAATGTATCAGACATCACAGTAAGATACTCTCCTTTGAACTGATTTAATCTATCCCAAGAACATTTGGATCGGCTGTTCCGCGGAAATTTCGCTTGTTTTCAGCCGGATTTGTCTGCACTTTACGTTCTCTTGATATGCCAGCTTTCTCGGGAATGCTGAGCTTTGCTCCCGCTTGTGCTGCTACCTTCAAAGGAGCATGACAGATCGTCCGCCATTTTGAATATTCTTTAAAATACGCTGACCCGCCCAGATCGCGTTGACAACTAACCACAGGAAGACCAAACTGCTCCAAAAGTAAGGCCTGTAGGACCCTTTTATACAGGAAATTTCCAAAGTATCTAAATAAGCATTGTGGAACATGACAGTAAGACCAATTTAAACACTAAAAGCTGCTCCAATTTCTCAGTATGAGTAGAAATTCCTCAGAATGCAAAAAGTTGCTAGAAGTGAAAAACGTTGCTCGAAATGTGAAAAGTTGCCAAAAAGTTGCCGAGCAACTTGTGGACAGCCCTACTAGCTGAGCACTTTGACGATATGACGTCACACTAGCATCCGCTGACTGTTTTGGCTCCCGCGATGAAAAATCAAGATGGCGGCTCAGAACGTGTCATTCAGGTAGTTTTTCTCTAAAAAAAATTGTGAATTGACATGAATTACTTGGCTCAAGTTAATTTAAATGTTATTCAACTTCATATGAAAATGACTCAAAATTGGCCTTGAGTTCCCCTTTAAGTGTCCCGTAGGGATTATTGGTAGCTTTTTGTTAAAAATGCCCGGAGGTTCCCCGGGTCAACCACGATGGATTCTACTCAGCCATTTGCCGGTGTCTGCCTGAAGCAGCAGTTTGCCATTGCGCTGAAATGGTACAAATCTTGTGAAATAGTCATTGGCTCTCTTTGCGGCCTCAATCTTGTTAATCCCACTTCTATAGATACGACTCAAATACTCGTTGTTGTCGGCCTTGAGTGCAACGCCAGCTGGTTTCTCGCTTTCTGAAAGGCAATTATTAGAAAAAACGGCGTAAACAGGTAGAATAAAACTGTATTTATTACACATCAATCCAGATTGGCTGAGAAGCTGGCTAAAGCATTGACTGCGCATGCGTACAATATTTCTGTAGGTTGTGACGTCACACTGCTATTATCTGTAGGTTACAGCTCTCGATGCTATTAAGCAAGTACGACTATTTTACCGCTAGATAATTTATTTATTATTATTATATAAAACAATATATATTCATTACATTTGCTCCAAGAGCTAAAGCTCATCAAGGGAGCTTATAATGTAATTTAAATAACAAACATTATCTGCGAGTAAGGGAACACTATTACTTAAGGACATATAAACTAACAAAAAAGGCAAGCAATATATATATATATATATACATACATCTATACATGTTACATATACCTGTACATCACATAAATATTGAAATAAGTTACTATAGGAACTAAAGGAACTAAAAAATTAAAGCGTGCGGACTGAATGATGTATAGCTCGAATAGGTATAACAATCAAATGGGGACGAGTGAAATTAGGGATAAATTTCACGCGTGTTTGTCAAAATAGAGGTAATTTTCCAAGCCGCCTAGTCACTATTTGATTACTATTAATATTATGGAGGGTAAAATCGGATCCAAAAAATATTTTAAGCGCGCGTAGGCGGCGTTTGAAATTTCACATGTGAAATTACGCGTGTGATATTACGCGTGAAATTTCAAGTTGAAATTAGGGATTAATTTGTCCTCTATGGTATTAGAAACAAAACATCCTGAAATTGCAATTGAATAGTAAATTAATATAAACCAATTTACGGCGTTTCATTTAGATTTGTTTTCGCCTTTTTGCTAAAACCTCACGTTTGCTTAAAATGTATAATAATTCGACTTCGGCAGTAGCGAAAAATTATCAAGACAGAGGTACGTGCTATCATGCTCAACCTCACCCAACTGTAAATGGTTCATCATGGTAAGTGAGTTTTAGTATAAACAAGATTTGATACAATTTGTAATGTCGACTTTATATCGATTTTAGGACTAATACTTTTATTAGTTTAATTTTAATAATTGACCCTGATTCTTACCAAATATTGGACGGTTTGGTCTCAATAACTAAAATATTGTTTAGCTTTTGACCTATCGATAACATTCTGAAAACCCCTATCACATGTACTAAACTGATTCTACTAATTTATCCAATCATCAGACTTGGGAATGGCTTAGAACTGATGAAGTTGTAATTTTAATTATATCTTATGCGTATTGGCTCTATCGATTCCAAACCTGCCGAACCCCCGGGCATTTGTGGGGCATTTAACATAATTGTTTTGAATCAGAGCGTTGTAAATGCCGGTCAGCTAAGCTATGGAAATACCACACCATGGGGCTTTGGAACGAGTGCAGCTTTGGAATTGACATAGACATAACGAACGGACGGCTTAACCCATATTCTTCCGTTTCTTTCGTTGTGGAGGCTCGAAAGGTTTTTACCGACCTCGCGGGAATTGTAACGAAACCTGCAAACACGGAATATTTTGTAGCGTGAGAAATATCTTCGTCTTTTTTCGATAGGAGATTAAGTAACAGGATTCGTAAAACATTGATTATGTAAGAACATCCCGTTGTTTTTTTCATAAAATGCACAACTTCTGTTTCAAAATTGTTATATTTTTCTCAGATTTTGAAGATAATGTGTACAACTTTCATTTTAGAAGAATTCTGAAAGATTATTTTTATAATGAAAATGAGTAGGCAGTCTGGGTTTGCGAGGCTGATGGGTGCCTTTCGTCCATTCAAAAACAAATCATATCATCATTTTAGTAGTTTTGATATTGTAAGGTGTTTTAGTTATACCTCAGTTTCCACACTTGAACGCAAAAGCCACACGATGCAAGGGCACCGACGACCTTATGACCAATCCTTTCCAGCCTCCCGGCTTAACGTGAAAGATATACAGTATCCATTTTTATTTGAATAGAGTTAAAAGTAGTCATCCTTTTTCCCGGAACTCGTGCTATGTGCCCGATACTTGTGTGCTTACCGGCTAGGATGGCGGTGCAACCAATAATCACAAGAGCAAGGAAATACTTCATATTCAATGACGCAGGGGAAAACTAGAATAGTACCTGATAGGGAACAACAGAATAGAATAGAATAACTAGGTCATATCCAAAGTAACTGAAGCGCTTATTATAAATTAACATTGGAAAGCTTTTTATCGGCGGTAAGGCGAAAAAAAAAGCCAATTCATCTAAAGGCCCATCTAAAAATTGACAGGAATTGCCACGAGTGATAATTATTTTCAAATACTTGTTTAGCTTGTTCTGTTTTTTTTCCCTGCGATTTCTAGGTGCCACCGGTTACAATGGTTAATTTCTTCCTGAATTGTTTTTATCTCCACCGTTCCAGTTATTTTACCCATTGTCTCGTTGATTACTCGAGGAAGGGTTGAGGAAAACAACAACACATTTCGTTATATTTTCTTTTCTTCTACATTTTTTTCCTTCCTCTATCTTATTTCAACCCCAGTGTTTTTTTTTCATTTTTCGCACACGTCGAGTTTTAGGTGATCGCAGTAGGCCACATATACCTAAACCTTCGCCCCAAAACGGTTATGGAACTGACGTGGGTACTACGGATGTTGTGTTGGAAGAGTTCTTCTATTCTTGAGAAGAGGATTGGATCCTCAGAAGTATGACTTCACAAACATTTTAACAAGTCTCACTTCGCTCTTCAGGAGAAACTTTTGAAACAGAAATGCTACTTTAAGTCATTTTAATATTTCCCCTACATACAATGTATAGTGACATGAAGAGCAAATTTGATAAAATTCCTGTGCATAATACCTAAAACCCTTAAGTTTTGAAACAGACGACATAGAGTAAATAATGTGTTTTCTTACCTTTGGTACTTCTTGTCCACGCTCTTCTGAGGAAAGTTTCTTGAAGTGAAATGTAAACGCTTGAAAGTCGTGTATTTATGCAGTTAAAAAAAAACCTATTACGCAAGCATACTGGAGGGCACTGGATCGTGACAGACTGATGCTCCGTTTGTCAATAACTTGTTTGCACAATTCTATATTGTCACGAACGATTAATGCCATTTAGCTTGGTGTTATGTTTAGACACTTTAATTAGTTGATGGCCAATATTCAATCAGTCTTACCGTAGGCGATTTGCAAGACTTAAAACAACAAGTTACGTAAAACCATTCCAGCATTGTATGTTATGTACCGTAGGTCATTTCTCTGCGAGCACGTATGGGCTCCAACACGGCGGGCACAAAAAACGTCAAAACGGCATCAATAAACGTGACCAAATAATTTAACGAATAATAAAATATAGCAAAAACCGTATACGACAATTTGTATTAGAATGGTTAGGGCAAGAAAGGAAATGTTCAGAAACTGTGGTAGGTTTAGATTTAATATTAAATTTGTCAACTGCTCGTCTGTGTTCATTATATCGGTCTTTGAGCCGTCGTTTAGTTTCACCGATGTATTGTAAGCGGCAGCGATTGCACTGTACCATGTATATAACGTTACTGGTGTTACAAGTGATGTGTGACTTAATGAAACGGGTTTCCCCGGTGGAAGAAAAAGTGTAGCCAACGAGGCCATGATTAATGTAAGGACAAGTGGCACAGTTTTTTCCGCAGCGGAAAGAGCCAGATGGAAGAGCAGGTTTGTTAATCACATTACGTAGTTGTGATTTGACAAGTAGGTCACGAAGGTTAGGGCAACGGCGGTGAGCGACGAGAGGCAGGTTAACAAAAACGTCTTTACAACGATTAGAAGAAAACAGTATGTGAGAATGTTTACGAATCAGTGATGAAATGTTAGGTAGTGCTGGATTATATGTGATGACGAAAGGAATTCGGTTAGAATCTTGTGCATGTTTAGCCTGTAAAGCATCGTTACGAGAAATATTAGCAGCACGTTGTATTTGTAGATCGAGGAAAGAACGCTTATAACCTCGCTTTAAGAGGTGAGACTTTAATTCATTAGTGCGAAGTTTGAAGGTTTCGTCAGTGGAACAAATGCGACGAATGCGGAGTGCATGCTAAACTAAAAGGGATAGCTTTTTTAGTATGTAAAGGATGACAAGAAGTGTAGAGAAGGTGTTGGTGTTTATCAGTCGGTTTGGTGTAGAGATCAGTCTCGATGTTACCGTCTTTAAAGATGACTGTGACATCGAGAAAAGAGATGTCGGTGAAACTGTAAGACGAAGTGAATTTAATTGTAGGGTGAAGAGCGTTGAGATAATCGATGAATACTTTTAAACGATCTTGGCCCTCCGTCCAAATCATAAAAATATCATCGATATATCTCAACCAAGTGTGTGGTTTGTAAGGGGCTTTGGAAAGAGCGTTAGTTTCAAAATTACCAAGGAATAAATTAGCAAAAGAGGGGGCCATACGGGTCCCCATAGCTGTACCGTGGATCTGGAGATAGTGATTATTATTAAATGAGAAGTTGTTCATAGTAAGGATCATGCGTATTAAATCACAGAGCGTTTCAGTAGGAATGTGTTTGTTGTTACGAGTTTGAAGGAAGTGACGGCATGCATCAATACCTTCGTTGTGAGGTATGTTAGTATACAACGAGGAAACGTCAAGAGTGACAAGCATAGCATTAGCTGGAGGTTTAGCAAGTATGCGAAGTTTGTTAAGGAAATCGTTAGTGTCTTTAACGTAAGAAGAAAGAGAAGACACTAAAGGCTTAAGTTGATGATCAACAAATTCAGAGATGCGTTCTGTGGGATGGCTATTAGATGAAACTATGGGACGGCCAGGGTTACCAGGTTTGTGTATTTTGGGCAGTATGTAAAATCGTCCAGGTTTAACGTTGGTGTGTATGAGGTACTGTTTGGTTTTGACATTGATAGTCCCGTTCTTAAGCATGCGTTGAACATAAAATATGATGCGTGTTTGTATCTGTTCGTTAGTGATGTCTGCGTCGAGTTGTTTATAAAATTTATGGTTATTGAGTTGTCGATTACATTCGTCTATGTACCATGTCCTGTCCATTACCACCGTACCAGACCCCTTGTCTGCGGGTTTGATGACGATGTCTTGTCGTTGGTTAAGTCATCGGTGAAACTAAACGACGGCTCAAAGACCGATTTAATGAACACAGACGATCGAGCAGTTGACAAATTTAATATTAAATCTAAACCTACCACAGTTTCTGAACATTTCCTTTCTTGCCCTAACCATTCTAATACTGACATGCACCTTTTCCCCTTAGAAATAATTTATTCTTCGCGAGACTCTATTCGTAAAGCCAGAGAGTCATATCTTATCGACATAGCTAAAACTCTCGAACCTCTCGGCATGAACAAACGTGATGAAACTTAATATGTTATCTTGTAGCCCGTATCAGTTACTTACGTCATTTCCTTTTTCCTCTTAGATTGTGCAATCACCTTTATATTTATACTTGCCATTGTGAAATATTCATTTGTAAGATCTACCTGAAGAAGGCTGGTTTGGCCAGCCGAAATATCGTAGAATTATCAATATATACGTTGTTCGATCAGCTTTTCCGTAGTCCTTGGACTTGTTTACCAAATAATTGAAATTAGCACCATTTCTTTACTTATAGTTTAAATTTGAAGAAATGTTGGTGACTTGGTAACAAAATGAAACTACATATTTTAGGTGTTTTATGTTTGTATGATGACGTCGTTGTGACGTCATAAGCGATGCCTCCTTTTTTGGTGAAATTCCCCCTTTAATAAACGTTACAAACAGACTACTTCGTCAAAAGGCCTTTATTACACACATTCATTTGGTGAAAATTTGAACATTCTACGACGATTACAGCCAAAGTTATAGAGGAATGACTGTTGCTATGACGTCACATTTAGTGACGTCAGGATGTCCTAAATAAGGCTGCCTATTGTTAAAAAATCAAGAAAAGAAAACAATGTGACTTTTGTTTGCCAGACTAGTACATTTCATCATTAAAACTCGAAAATCACTCAAAGGCTTTTTTCTTAAGGGCATGTATAAAATAATATGACGTCATAATGACGTTGTCGAAAATATGACTTCCATTTTAAGCCGGATATGGACAAAAAAAATCAAAATTCTAAAAACATACGATTTTAGCCACCAACGTATTTTATGGCTGGACAAAATGTCATGCAACAGTATTTAAAACTCTGAAAGATGAATGAAGCGATATTTTCATAAATGCTTTTGTGCTGTTTATTTCCCGCCATATTTTGGCGGGAAAATTAGCAAAATTCAAACTTTCATAACTTTTGTTTTCCTTAACCAATCGAGATCGGGTTTTCGTTTCCTTCATTCTCATCACGAGGAGATTTTAACAATATACGACATTCCGTTTTTAGAGGTAATGAACAGTATTACAAATGGACAAATGACGTCATGGTGACGTCATAATAGTACTAACATAGCTTAAATTATCAGATTATATTCCTTTTACGATTCTACAGCAACCTACCAAAATTCAATCGTCTGCGTTGAAAACTTTTTAAAATATATAACTCATGCCGTTTTTATGGTCGTTTGTGCCCACCGTGCAAACAATGTATTACATAACAGTTTTTTGCTTCAACAATAGACTTTTAGTAATCTTGTTAAAATAATTTTTAGAACCTTTGAATAGAAGCGTGGCAAAACCTGCTTGCTAAAGGAGCCTAGTGCGTAATGAAACCGATAACAGTGGAGTGGAGGCAGAAGGAAAGCACAACTGAAGAATACATGACAGTTTCGGTACTTGAAGAAGGAAAAGCACAAGTGTGGAGTACAAACTTACGGAGAACGAAGGAAAAGGAAAGAGTATTCACAAGGTAAAGTTGTGCAGTGGAATCTCGTACAGAGTTGCGTGGAAGTTTAAAGTTGTGGAGTTGTAAGGTAAAAGTTTGGTGTTGGAATATTGTATTTGTATTTGGTCTTTGAAAAGCCTTTTTAAGGAAAGATGAATAAAGTATGAAGTATGAAGTATTTAGTTGTATTAAACATTTTTTTCTACTAAATTGTGTAGTTCACTGGAAGGAGTACACGAAGAGGGGGGGAGGTGGGGTTAGGGGAGGGGGTTAGGGTTAGGGGGGGGGGGTGTTTTTCTCGGTGGACACAGGGAGCCCAAAAACGTGGCGCCGAACATCACAACTCGCTATTATCACACTTCGGCCATCTTGGATTGAAAGCGAGGCTTCCGAGTTGTCGGTTACGTAGCGCTTACTATTTGCTCTGTTGTTGGTCGCGAGTTTGGATGAAAAAGCTATTTCATCTCCACTTCTGTAATTCCAATTGTACAAATAATAGCCAGAAAAGAAGATCTATGGATTCATTTCACATATTTGATTCCAATAAACAGCTCAGAAAGCGAGAGATGTCGACTCACACTTCAGACTTCGATAAATATCCAGAGGTAAAGTGAGTAAAAAAAAAACAAGTAATACTTCTTCGGTTAAAGTGTCACAGGTTCCCTCAGACTCACAGCTAGCAGCGGTCTGATCTCTACAGGTAAAATAAGAAGAGAGAAACCTCACCTAGCAGGGCGAATGGAACATGTTAAGTTATTGTTCTCAATAAATATATATAGACGTGCACCAGCCACCCTCTATTATTATATTTTGATAAATTTTAATATACATGGGACTATTTTCACGTTGATCGTTATATTTCATTTTACGAATAAGACTTGTGTACTTTGCACACCGCTAATAATAAATTGGCGAATCCGAAAGAATCCAGAAGCACATTCATCACGCAGCTTGTGGACATGGTGGAGAGCATTGGATCGAAGGAGCACCAGTCGACGGCTATGAACCTATTTCCAAAACTATCTTTCAATTTCATGGATGCTACTTCCGCGGCTGCCCAAAATGCTTCCCTAGAGATAGAGTCTCATACCGTAAGACCTGCAAAAGAACCGAGAGTCTACGTGAGGCAGGTTATGTAGTAGTGGAGGCTTGGGGTTGCTCTACAAAGAAGACAAACTAGCCGGTTCCAACTCCAACACAAACCTCCTATCCACATGCCATAGTTTACGATTTCGAAGCCTATCTCGATACAATGAAAGGAAGACAACCAACGGACCGTTTGACCATCGAAAACGTCCATGTCCCAATATCAGTATCAATTGCCGACACGTACGATCGAACGCCAACCCACCTCTGTCGACGCGATCCAAAAGAACTTGTAGCCGCCTTTGTCGAAGAACTCCAACGAAGAGCGAAAGCAATCCGAGAAGTCGTTGCGGAACGGTTCTGCCCCAAGACACCTGAATTCTCCTTCGACACCCAATCGAAGGCACAACGGATCAGAATCGACGAATGGATCAGCCAAGTTCCCGTATTGGGATTCAACTCTGGCAGGTATGACCTCAACCTGATCAGAAACTATTTCGTAGAATCTATTGCCGACACATGCAAGAAAGTCAGAGTAGCAAAGAAAGCCAACACCACTATGTTTCTCTTGACTCCCGATTTCCGTTTCCTCGATGTGATGAACTACCTTGGACCTGGAACTTCCTACGAACGTTGGATCACTGCTTATGGATGTGAGTCGCAAAAGAGTTTCTTCCCATACGAGTGGTTCGACTCTCCCGACAAGTTGGATCACGTTGGATTACCAGATTATCAAGAGTGGGGTTCGAAGTTGAAAGGTCAACACCTACTATCTAGGTCAGAGTTCGAAGACTGCAAGCGCACCTTTCTCGATAAAGGAATGGAGACCTTCGCAGACTGGCTACGATACTACAACGATCTAGACGTAGTCCCATTCCTAGAGGCACTCGAAAAGATGCGAGATTTTTATAACGAGAAGGGAGTAGACATGCTGAAAGACGCAGTGTCCATCCCAGGAGTCTCGCTACAGTTCCTGCTTCGAGGTAGTGTAGAAAGAGGAGCTGAGATGTACGCTCCAGGTGAAGAAGCCTACCACATGCTGAAAGGCGCTGTCGTGGGAGGTCCAAGCATAGTGTTCACCAGACGCCACGAAGCAGGAGTGACTAAGATTCGTAGTCATCAGGGTGGAACCAAGGTGTGTCGCAAAGTTCTTGGATACGATGCCAACGCCCTATATCTTTCTACCATGGAATTCGAAATGCCTTGTGGAAAAGAAACGGTTGTGCACTACGACGAGCCAGGTCCAGCCGCCGAAGACTTTGTCGAATGTCTGCGTAACAGAGAGTGGTTTGGATATGCAGAAGTAGATATCGAGATACCAAAAGAATTGTGGAAGAAATTCGAGGAGATGCCCCCCTTCTTCTACAACAAGGAAATCCCCAAGGAAGCAATCCCTCCACAAATGTTGGCCTACCTCGCAAGGACAGGTAGAAAGCGCGGCGAGGAAAAGAAGCTAGTTGGGAGTCTTTCTGGAAAGAGGTTGCTGCTCTATGAACCTTTCCTCTTTTGGTACGTCGAGCATGGCGCAGTGATCACTGCTGTCTACCGCACGATAGACTACGAACCTAAGGAAATCTTCGGATGGTTCGTGGACCAAGTCACCGAGGCGCGACGCACGGGAGACGTAGACAAAAGTAAAGCTTTGCTGGCAGATGTGTTCAAGCTACTGGGAAACAGCGCCTATGGAAAGTTGATCGAAGACTTGGGACGCCAAACGGATGTCACCTATACCAAAGACGAGAAGATTGTGGACAAAGCTTTGCGGAGTGCTTGGTTCGAAGACCTGGAAGAGATTGGCGAGGCATACGAACTCGAGAGTAGGAAGGACCAGGTCCGAATCAAACGACCTTTCCAAGTAGGTATCGCTGTGTACCAGCTCGCAAAGCTGCGTATGCTCGAGTTCTACTACGACTTCCTCGATAAGTACATCGCCCGAGATGATTTCGAATACATCCAGATGGATACGGACAGCGCGTACATTGCCATCTCTGGAAATAGCATCGATGAAGTCGTACGATCAGACCTACAAGAGGATTTCGAAGCCAATAGGAAGGAATGGCTAGCTTGGGACAAGTGGAGCAGTCGTACCCCAGGACTCTTCAAACTCGAATTCGAAGGTCAACGCGCCATTGCACTATGTTCTAAAGCTTGGTATGTCGATGTGGGCGGTAGCAGGAAATATTCCACCAAAGGTATGTCTAGGCGGCACAACGACGTTTCGTGGGCTCGATTCGAAGCAGCACTCCAGGGTAGTATTGACATGGCGGAAAACCGAGGCTTCCGACTATTGCCAGAAGGTATGGCAACCTACGAACAACAGAAGCTTGGGCTATCGGCTTACTACGACAAAAGATACGTTCTTCCCGATGGAATCCACACCGAGCCAATAGAGTACGCTGTCTAGCGCTTGGGTACAAACATAATTCCTTTTGGTGGTAGTTCCGTATCCCTAGGAACAACTTGTAGCTCTTCACGAACGAATCCACGTTTGGGTGCGTCCTTCTCCCCTTCTCGCTTTGCAAGGTAGTACAGCACAGGCTGTCCCGAAGATACTACACTTCGCGAAATAACGCATATCTGTAAACTCCACACAGGATCAGTAGCTCTACGTTTTTCACCCCCTTCCAATTCTCCTGGTGCGTAGAGATATCGAACTAAGACGTCGAATGGTAGGCGCTCTTCTCTCAAACCAACAGTGCGCGAATATGTAGGAGTCTTTAGGTCTACTTGCTGCGTCACTACAGAACTCGAAGGCTCTTTTCCTGTAAGTCGAGTCACCTCACTGTTCAGGGCTTTGATAACTTCTGGAAGCCGAACTACCCATTCTCTACTACGCGCATCCGACCCTTCCGAAGTAAGTACCATCTCTTGTGCATATTGATATCCAAACAATCTCTCAGCTAGTGTTCTATTCGCTCGTTCGACGAAGCCTTGCGCTCTATGATTACCAGCCTCACCTCGTTGAACTTTCGTACCATGTAGTTCTAGCGTTTCAGACATACGCCCCATGAATTCTCTACCAGGATCTACTTGCAATGTCTTTGGCCATTCGAGTGGACTACGTTTATAGATTCGTTCGAATGCAGCAGCAACTTCACCACTATCTTTAGATGCTAAAGGTTCGGCTTCTTTGTATCGAGAAGCTACATCGATTACTACTAAAGCGTACTTGTATAGCTTTCGTCCACGCCCAGGTCGATCGTGTGGTAAGAATATCAAATCAGCTTGGTGGACTTCATTTGGTTTCGATACAGTCCAATGCGGACGTGGAATGTGTTTTGGTGGTGGTAGATATATTTGCCACATAGATTGCTTTTCCAACCAACTCCTAGCTACGTCTTCTGATGCTTTCGCTGCTACCGATAGCTTGTCAATTGCAGCATGACCTTTCCAATAGCCCATAGGACCATAGAAGATATTCGCAAGTTTAGAATCCATCATGCATCTATACATTCTAACCTTCAACAGATGAAAAAAAAGAAAAGAATAAGAACCTATCCACCCAGTCCTCATTCCTTTTTTTTTTTTTTTTTTTTTTTTTTCTTAGTAGTGACCTAGTAGTATCTAGTAGCCTAGTAGTTGCCTAGTAGTTGCCTAGTAGTAGTACCTAGTACGTTCCTAGTAGAACCTAATACGTTTCTAGTACGTATCTAGTTGCCTAGTAGTTGCCTAGTAGTTGCCTAGTAGTAGTACCTAGTAGCGTCTATAACCATCTACTAATAGCGTATCCAGCGCCTAGCATTCCACCACCGACGTAGAGCAACTCACCAGTCTTCTGATTGTTTGAGGGTCGATAGTAGTCAGATAAGCGGGGTTCTTTCATTCCTTCGAGCCGTTTAAGCGCCTTACGTAACTTATCGGATTGCACGAAGGCTTTGTTGGTATCTCTTTGAACGTTGTATGCGTCGCGTTCAAGACCTTCCTGATTTTGTGCAAAGTCGTTCGGTTCTATACGCTGTCATTTCAGATTCTTGTCTTTCGATGGCCCTATCGTGTCTCTCTCGTTCTGTATCTATATCACCCTTTCCAATCATTCTAGCTAGTATGCCACCACCAGTAAATGCCGTCGCATTCAAAACAGCGCCGAAAACTGTCATAGCAATTGCTGCCGCCATTATGGTATGATCTTTTGTTTCTCAAGGTATTGTTTCGCGTATAAGCTACCAAGTATCACGGCAGTCCACTTTGCGTAATTCACTAGGGAAGAAGAAGGATCGCTAAGCATAGATTCCTTGGTAGTCTTCTTTACGATCCACCCAATACCAGAAGCGAGTCCAACAATTATAGATGCATCGGTTGCCGTCTTCATCAATTCTTTATCCATCTCGACATATATAAGTATGGTCTCTAGTCTCTAAGAGTTACTCCATGTCTAGTGTCGTTGGCCTTGCCGGCCTTGCCGGAGCTGCAGGTTGTGTCGTGCTAACGTCGGCAACACGCTTGTTGCCATCTACGTACTTCTTGTACGTATAGTACGTGCCAACCAATGTAGCGCCAGTACCGATGACTGCGAGAATAGCCAGGTTCTCAAACCGACCTTTCTCTACGTTGCATGATTCGCTTTCGCGCGTCAACTCTCTCTTCTGAGCTTCTCTAGCAAGTTTGTTGCTTAACGCTAGTGCCCTTCCGGCTGCAACGCGCTTTGGGTTTTTTACCTTAGTTGGTGCAGTCGTCGGAGGATTCGCAGTTATCTGATCCGTCTGTCCTTCCATCTTGATTCGATATAGTAGGTATATGTGAAGGTTCAACAGTTGTACCAGGAATGACTACGTGGCCAGATACGTGAAATAGAACGCTAGCTAGCGCTACAAGGCGACCTGCCTTAAGCGATAGTAGGCCAGTCGCAGCACTGATCTCGTTGCGGACTAGAGGGTCTTCTTGTAGGTCCTTGATCAGGGCTTCTTGAGAATCTATTGGTACTAGGTAGGCAACTAGGCGGGTAGCTAGACGTGTCACGCCGTCGACTAAGCCTTTCGTTACTTGCTGAGCTAGAACGGCCTGATACCTCCTATACAACTTATCTACTTCTTTCTCAGGAAGTCTAGAGATGTCTCCTAAGGAGAAGTTCTTACCTAAGTATTCTTTCGTTACGCCCGTTGCAGCTAAGATCGAAAGTGATTCGCGATTGTCTGATGTAACGTCTAGGTCGGTTGGTGGTGGGCCCGTTACGTCCTCACCGAATATCTCGAGTATTTCTTTATCAGCCATAATATGTTGTAGGTGCTGGGAGCTCTAACACTACCTCGAAAGGATGGCGTAGACAGAAGCACATGCGAGCGAACTTATGAGATCCAAGTATCGTTCGTAACTCTTTACATTCTTGCGAGCCTCCATAATCCTCAAATATCCTTTTGCCATCTACGGCTGATGCTGTATGAAATGCTACTACGATAGCTACGTTCTCGCGGAAGGGTTTACATATGCTCGTTAATTGTTGGGACAGCACCCAAATGGAAAGCCCTATATGTCGTGCAGAAAAGGCTAAGTCCACTAGCTTGTCAGTTCGTTTCTTGACGTCCTTCGATGCGGCGCAATCATCGAGAATCAATAGAGTATTGGTACCTGACCAAAATGTTGCGCAAATACTCAAAGTAGCATCGATGGCATCCTGCGGTGGTGACATGACGAAGAAACGAGGATCTCGATTTGCAAATCCACGATAGGTTTTATTGTGGGCATATGTATGACAAATCAGTACTATGTAATCGAACTTACCACGAAATGATCCACGAAGTTGTTCTATGAGAAACGCAGTCTTCCCACAATTCGTCGGACCGACTATGAGTGCGTTGAACGGCACGTGCTCTACGAGAGAATCCATCAGTATAATATACTATGTAAGGATCTGTTCAATATCGTGACCTGAGCATCCGCAAGGACGTAGATGTACATTTTCACATTTCCACTTCCCTTCGCAGTTCTATGTATGCGAATGTCGATGTCCGTTCCACTGCTAGCCTCCTCCACAGCCGTGTCCAGTGTTCAGTCCCCCTTCCACCTCCCACGTCTGCTCATAAGAGCCATACATTCCATTCCCTTTGTTTTAAAGAGCCAATCACGGAAGTGCAGAATTTGTAAACAAAACGAATTCATTGCTTCGGTAATATTCCAAGTTCTCTAAGTATGTAAACTGCTAAAAGCACTCGTGATGGCTGAAACTCAGAAAAAACTTGTCGACGGTGATCAGAGATGCTTTGGATGTAATAGTATGCCACCAAAGAAGGAGAGAGTTAGAGTTTTTGGGAAAGCTTCGGTAGAAGTCCAGGGTCTACTGAGGAAAGCGACCGACATCGATGCGAGTCTGTACTGTCTTATTACGTGAGCTTCGTCGACCGCAATAGCAGACAGCTTCGACGAGTAGGTGTTGTTTGACAACATCTTCCAGATTTCAGATTCAGATTTCAGTTTATTCGCACATTTTCTAGTTAACATGGATCGTTCTTGATCCATGATTCGGGAGTTCCATATACGATTGAGAAGTTCCCTTTCTTGACATCGTTTTCTTCCTCTTCATTGATATCACTTAAACTAACTGAAGAGACCCCTATACTTCTCAGGAAAGCGACTTGAAAGTTCATCAAGCTCACAAGCGGAGAAACCACAATAACAATATGACCCGAATTCCCAGAAATGTCATCAAAGATTATAGGTAAAGCTTGGTAAATTAGTGATTTTCCAAAGCCGGTTGGTAGGTTTACAAAGTCAAAGGTATCAACCTTCTCCTTGACAGTCTTGGTGATAGCTTCCTCTGATGTTGATTTAACTCGATTATATTAAACTTTTCACACACTTTTCCAAACGCACGCTCGAACTCGGCGGCGTCAGGCTTCCAGATTTGGGAAGCCTGCACTCTGATTGGCTAATTGGCGAGAATGGAATGTATGGCTCTTATGAGCAGACGTGGGAGGTGGAAGGGGGACTAAACACTGGACACGGCTGTGGAGGAGGCTATTCCACTGCCGGTTTGTGCCAATCCATCACCATGAACGGTGGAATCTTTTGCTGTGCGGCAATCGACTAGGATAGCGAATCTATTTTCAAAGAACTTCTTTGGAGTCATGGAAGTGTTGGGTGTACCAAACCAGCCTTTTGCAGCCTCCCAGAAATCTGGGGGAAGCATACCTCCTGGAAAGAATCTATTTGGAACTCCATTAACATCTACCTCTATCTTAGAAATATCAGGATTTGAGAATGCTTCACTATCTCGCGTGCCAATGGTAGGTGGATCTATAAATAGTAGAAGTAGCCCAGCGAAGGATCGTCGTGGAACATTGATATTCTGAGATATCAAAGTATCCGTTGCCTTGGCGATAGTTACTGTCTTGAAATGAACGGCATGGTTATATAGGAAAGCAGTACCATCTTTGTATGCGTTAAGTGCGTTCTTGGTTAGGGTTTCGTTCTTGATTGCTTCATATTCTAACTGGATGTTGTTAAGTTTGTACGTGCCTATCTTAGTACTATCTGATCCAACGACTATTTCAACGGCAGGCGCTAGAGTCAACTCGAATGATATAGTGTCTTCTAGGGCATGTGGATATAGAACTCCATGTTGTGTCAGGATATCGACATCTAATGGAATTCTATATTTGGAACCGTGTGCGGCTAGGAGCGCGTTTTCTCCAGCAACCGAAGTACCTGCATCACCATCTTTCGATCGTAGCTTATTCAAGTTCTCCGATTGGATGCCTTGTTGCACTCTCGATTCTCTCTCCTGCGTAGATAGGTATACGTCGGAATACGTTTGTAGGAGGTCTGACCTGGCGAGGTCTTCTACTGTTTCAGCTCCTATCTTACAGACTCTATGTATGACCAAGCAACGTCCAACGTTCGAAACGACTCTGTTGTTCACATGTCCACCAGATAGTACGATGTCGCCCAATAGCGCTAGGCTGCCAGGTACCAGTACGATGCCTTCTCCTAGCGTTGGCACTTCTACGTATAGAGTCTCACCCGGATTGGCAGATGATGGAGTGAAAGTTTTCCTATACAAGGTTCGTACAGCTTTGAGTGCGCGAGGCTCTCTTTGTGCCTTTGCAGGAATCAACTTTGATGAGATCATGTTGAATATACGTAGATATATAGTTATGTTTAACATGGCCTTTGATGGGAGGTATGAGGAAAGAACTGATGAAGCTGAAAGAGGAAAAGATTACGATGATGACGATGCTATCGATGTGGAGGAGGAGTGGAAGCGTCGCTTTCCAGACTCTACGAATGTGGATCCGAGTGAATCACTCGACCTGGAAACTAGACGCGACTACACTTAAGAAGGCGCTCGACCAAAGTATCAGGAAACATCATTGACAGATGGAGAGTTTAGTGAATTGATGGATGAGGATAGAATCAAGCATCCGGAATTTAGCGATCGCCACGTATTCTTCGAAACGGGTACCTCGGATGAAATGAAACAAATGCTATTCGATGCTGTATGGGAACACTATGCGGATGTAGGGCTTCGTGGAGACCTTAAGATAACTGGAATGTGGGATGCCAATAAGAAACGGGGTAGAATCTATCTTCACGCAATTGGAAGTAAAGAGATGCCCATCCCTTTGACCACGTTGCAGGGTGAAAGATACCAAAGTATGGGCAAGGATCTCAAATTCGTCCTAGGTCCTACGGATGCACAAAGAGCAGAACAAGTCATCCAAGGTCAAGAAAAGGCCACCGAACATCTCGAAATGGAAGATAGCATACTTCAAGACCCAACGTCAACTGAGGACCAGAAGGAAGCAGCTAAGGAAGAGAAAGTACGCATCCATAACGAAATAGAATTACTCGAACGTCAAGAAGAAGCCATACTAGAACGGATGCCACTTAGGGATCGTATAAGAATCATCTTCAAGAAGTATGGAGTCAGTATAATTAGCGTGGTAGCTGCGGTAAGTACTGTGATCGGCGTAATAGTTTCCAATCTGACGAAGGCAGTTCCCGCGATAGTATCGGGAGTTGGAGAGGCTGCCAAAGCAGCTGCTAAAACAACTGCCAAAGCCTTAAAAGCAATAGGTAAAAAGTTAGAAGAGATTCTACCTAAGATGATTGGGCCAATTGCGAGTTTCATATTCAGTATGGCTGCTGACGTCGTTGGAGTCTTAGCAAACAACATTTGGTTGTTAATCGTAGCAGCAGTGGTCTTCGTAGTGGAGCAATACAAACGACGTTAACGAAACAACGTCCATGCAATTCCAGCTGCGGCAATAGATGTCACTGCGAGATTTATCTCATGTTGTGGGACAGCCTTTGGTACAGGAACTAGTTTCTCGTGCGTCTCGAGAGGTGGTATTAATTTCTTATCTGGTGGTCCTTCCATAGGAAGCGGACGTCCTTTGACTTCTGCATTGACGTTGTTAGTACCTAGCATCATATCTTTCGTGGCTTTCGGGGTTGGATTCCTATAGCCATCTTTCTTACCAAGATAGTACACTAGATTGCTTGGCAACAATCGCACACCTATAGCTATTGCTAGATCGAGCCTCTTGTGCGTCGTCGTTATAGCAGTAAGATAGTTTTTGTAGCTCACCACTAAATCGTTTTCGAGAATAGCGCCTTCGACTAAGCTCTTAAACTTTTCTTTGACGTTGAAACTATCTACGATGGATTCGTTAAGATCGTTTTGAGCGCCTAGAATACAGTATCCAAAAGCCTCAACAGATCGATTCAATCTACCTAACCCAGCGTTCGTCAAACCTCTACCGATTGGTGGCGTAAACCAATTGTACTGTTTACCGTTGTCATTGCTAATGTACGATAAAGGAAACTGATAGTCCGTACGACTCTCCTCAGGAAACTTGAAGTCACCGCCAGGCCACTTCGCAGAGTACGAAGTATTATGTGCGTACTTCTCCGTATAGTTCACCATTCTTCCATGAGAGTTTACGTAGACGTCTCCTAAGCCATCCCACCGAAAGTCTGGCGTTCGAGATATACCGAATTCGATGCACAATTTCTCAAGGACTGATTTGCTATAGAGATTGTCGAGTTGCTTGAAAGCACGGTTACCAGGTAGAGGAGCTCCAAGTTCGTGTAGAATTCTTCGTATCGTGAAATATACGTGGAATCGTAGGAACCCTTGGACAACTGGTGGATATGTTTTGAAAGTGGGGTCAAACAACGACACTCCGCATCCAGAAGTTGCACACCACGTTGCAAAATTAAGTTGTTGAGGCCAGTATTTGAAATCCGGACCTGATAACCATCTACGAGACTCCTTTGCTGTCGTATGCTTTACAACGATCTCCTTGAATATATTTGGAACGCCTGCTTCGAACTTCTTCGTAGGTGTGACGTATATCCATAACTTGGTGAGATCTACATCTTGTGCCTGTTCGGTAAAAGGAACTGCTCGAATAGGATATTTCGCACTCTTATCTAGTGTCAACGTAGATGGGAAACCATCAACCATTCCCTTCAATGCGTCATCGATGCGTCTTTGAGTGCCTGCAGGTAACTTTGAGACATCATCGCCGTAAACGACATAGCTAGAATCTCCATCTCGAAACCAAATACTCGTCGAATATTTGTCTGGACCGTTCACTTCCGTAGAGGCATAGAACTTGTGAAGATCTGCATGTGGGTATCGTTTCTCGAACTTCGCTAATAGATCTGCATTCAACGTTGCGATCTTATCGTTTTCTTCTATCCAATCGCGTTTGGAAAGACCTTCGTGTTCCCGCGCGAATAGTACGCTCTCGTAAACTGACTTACCACCAAGTGCTATATCGAGAGCCTTACCAGTGCGACCAAGCCACCCCATCAATTTACCACCTCCCGTCTTGGTAGGAGGACCTTCCTCCGTGAACACGCGATGAGACATTCCCCGATCGATGAAATTAACATTATCGGAAGTAGATTCTAACCAACCAAGTACGGCATTAGGAAATAGATACTTGAACTGTTGCCATGCATCTGCCATGTTGAAGCTATACGTATATATAGTTATACCTTCAACATATAAGATGGTTCTCTTATATGTCACCGCAACCTTGGCCGACCACATTGTCTACTTCGATAAACCTCTTCGTATCAACAATATTACACTACTCGAGGTCACTTTTGCGAACAGTTGGTGGAACCTAACAGAGGCGGGCTCATTCAGGTGGAATGCCGGTAGTATTATGTTCCCACACGATGTTGCTGTAGGGTCTTACAATTTTAAGAAAATCAAGAGTGTCTTAAAGCCTGCAATTAGTGCTGGTATCGTGGATTTTACGAAAAATACCCTCTTTAGGTCCCACGTTATAATAGTTAAGAAACCAATCAAGTTCAATAAAGATTTCTACACACTATTAGGTCTCGAAGGTGGAGAAGAAGAGAATGATGAGTTTCTGCTAAAAGTTGGTAATTACCCTATTAAGATCGAAGATATCTACACAATGTATGTCTGTTGCGATGCGGTGGATTCTGGTTTTTCACTTCTAGAGGGAAAACAATCGAAAGTCTTGGCTAGCATAGAGGTCCGAGGTCCTTGGATTCAAAAAACAACCTATTCTCTAACGAATCCCCAAGCCCTGCAAGCTCTAGGGACAATGCGAAACAGTCTTCGCCTTACAATTCGTGATGGGAAAGGCAATCTGATAGACTTTCATGGTCGACCGATACGCTACGTATTGAAGCTCGAGTAAATCATACATATAGATACGTGTTGAAGCTTGAGTAAGTTATATGTATAATGTACGATGGAAGGCGATTCGATTCAACCGTTTCCCTCAGCACCAAGTATCTATCCACCAATTGCTAGTGACACTGGAAAGAACTTTAGACTGCAAACGATCCGAGACACGCTTTCGGACATCGAAGTTCAAGAAAGACACTACGAAGGTGTGCGCAAGAAATATGCACGTTCTCAAGGAATAGTTCATTGTATCGCAGTGGCAACTGGAGGTCTATCCGTGATCTTATCTGGATCTGGATTGGGCGTAGCGTTGACTGGGGTTGGAATAGTGATCGGTCTACCACTTGGAGTTATTGGTGGGCTATGTGGATTAATTTCAGCATCTACGACCCTTGGAGCTAAGAAGTTAGGAATGAAGGTTTCTAAACATGAAAGGACAACTATGTTGGCAAAGGCGAAAATCAATACGATTCGCGATCTAGTATCGAAGGCCTTACGTGATGAAAACATATCCGACTCCGAATACAATCTCATCCTGAACGAAGCGAATAAGTATGAGATCATGAGGTCTGAAATTCGTCGCGAGACTTCCATAGGTGAAAAAAGTCCGGATCGGGTTCGAGCCGAACTCAAGCAAGAAGTGCAAAAGGAAATGCGAGAAAAACTTGGCAGCTTAGTAGGGTAAGAATAGATATTTCCTATGAACGGAACGAACATGGTTCTCACTTTCACTTCGCTAAGTCCTATTACTAGTTAGCCCATGTCTAGTGTAGATCGGCTCAAAGTAGGAATGGTAAGAAAGCAACTCCTTGACGAAACGCTTGACCGCACTTCTAAATACGTCACATCGTTTAACGACATCGTTAAGAGACATAGACGATCCTAAACGACGTAGCACCTCGTAACTTGCTCCAACAACTTTCGTCTTAAGTACCGATCTGGTGCCTATATTGTTTTCTATCGCCGTAGTAACAACCTCATGGACTATTTGTTGAACGTCAATAGGTACTCCTTGAGGATCGAGCTTAAGTAAAATCGTTGCAATGTGAGGAACTATGTGCTCGACATCCAAGTCTACATCAATCTTATCGTCGTTATACAGAGAACGTATAAAGACCTCTCCGCTACAGATGCTTCTGTTGTTTAGTTGCATGAAGCGAGCAACCTCGCCTCTAGATCGGACGAACCCACATTGTATGCACGCATGGTAGAGTAGAGCAGCTAAAATATTTTTCTTAGCATCGCTACGCTTGAGACAAACTTTCTTTACTTGGATGAATGCGTCGGCTACGATTCCTAACGTGTTCGTAGGGAACGATAGGTCATAACTTTGTTTATAAATAGTGTTGTACGTTTGTAGTTCTCGTAGGAGCGTTCGTCGTTGCAGGTCTGTGTCATCGCTTTGCTTTGGTTTTGCGCGATCTAGATCGTTTTGATACTGAAATCCGTCCGGACCTACTATACGCAATCGAGTAGTAGTAATATCGATCTTTGTTTCTTCACATGGTTCGGCCTCGGAAACGAGACCACACGTGGGACATACGAATTCCGTTCCTTGTATTTCCAAGGGGCAGAGACAATCAGAACGTATTTCACTGGTGTTAATATGCAATTGTGGTTTGATATGCAGGCTTCTACAAATTCCAGGACCAAACAATCTGATGAGCTCGTCCATGATACGCTGTAGATGTCGTACGTTTAATAGAAAAAAAAAAAAAAGAAAAAAAAAATGAAGAGGGTCACGCAACGACTTTTCTTCATTCATTTTTTTTTTTTTTCGTGGCTATTCCTAATCGTCCTTCTCGCTCCTCAAGGCAGCCAACACCTCGTCGAGCGCATGGCTGAGAGACTCTCCGAGACCTTCCTCTGGTTCCATCACTCTTGGTTCCGCGGTCAATGCTACCTCCGCGGGCAATGCTACGTTGCCTAAATCTTTCTCTGGTTCCACCACGTTTGGATCTGCAAGTTTCGCCTGCTCCTTAGCACGTCTTATATCGAGATTCTTCTTATTGAGAATGAGACGACGTTGAGGTGCTCCGCATACTGAGCAAAGCTCGGAGCTCGTACGACATCCTTTACCGCACTTCGAGCATGGCACAAATAGGGCACAGCCTTTTGAGATTTGGAAGTTGTGCTGGGCACAGAACTTCGATGCCTTCGAAATCTTCTTTGGGCATTTTGTGTCCTTTCCTCGCATCAACCAATCACAAGTTACTACCTCAGTCATTGCGACGTCTACGTTTAGGTTCTTCGGCTTGTTCGATCTGTATGGTGTTAATGCGTACTAAGATGACAACGTAAGCTAATATCGTGGAATAAAGAATATATACTAATACCATTTGGTGGTGATATACAGCATACTAATCACTCCTCTAACAGTTACTCAAGTTGTCCAAAATGTCGGTCCGAAACCTAGGTAGACCTGGCTGACTTCTTCCTATATGGCAGCATAATCATTCACATAGTAATCTAGTAGGGCATTTTCGTCCTCTATGGTGAGATGGGAGTCCTTAATGAGCCACTTAACGAGCCATTTAGCGGTATTAAGATGATCATTGCTACAGGCGCATAGTAGAGCATGATGAACGTATTCATACTCTATGGTTATCTGAAAACGTCGAATGAGCCACTTAATGATATTAAGATGACCATTCGTACTGGCATCTAGTATAGCAAACGTGACGGCTTTACCCTCTTTGGTGAACTGGAAGTGCTTAGTGAGCCACTTAGCGATACCAAGATGACCATACGTTAAGGCAGCGCATAGAGTATGATTGGTGTATCTATCCATTTTATCGAAACGTAAGTGCTTAATGAGCCACTTAATAATCTTAAGATTACCATGTTCGCTGGCGTAGATAAGAGGAAGGCTATCGTCGACGTAGCTTGCGGAAATACCGAAAGTCCTAGCCATTTTGTCTCGATCGTCGTCATTACGAGTAGACCTAAGACCAAAACATAGTACTTGTCTAACAGTATTAACAGTATTAACAGTTTTATTTGCCATCAAAAAATAATAATAAATGATTACAAAAGTAATTAACAAAATGGCGAGGAAGCCCAAAAAGAAACCAGAAGGCTTATGAAGCATTGGGCTGCCTCTTTACAATATATGTGTATATAAAACAAAGTGGGAGTGGCGCGAAAAGAAAAATAACAGAATGGAGAAAATCACACTAAGATAACAATTTATACAGTATTGAGGTAACACGTATATGAAAAAATTAATGAATAAATAATAAGCGATTTCAAAGACGGGAGAAGAGATACTTTTTCAGCTTGGATTGAAACGAGGAAACGGTCATGGCATCACGAATGTCTGCGTTCAGCGAGTTAAAAAATACTGGACCCTGATAATAAACAGAAAACTGTCTAATTTTGGTTCTACATAAAGGAATATAAAAAAGTTTAGAATGTCTAGTATTATAATTGTGAACTTGATAAATTCGTAGAAAAGATTTGTCAAAACTTCTAGGTAATAAATTATTTTTGAACAGGAACATGAACTTTCCTAAATTGAATAAGTAAATATCTTCAAATTTCAGAATCATATTTTTTTTGAATATAGGGTCAGTATGCGCATCAAATGCCTCATTATTAATAACTCGCACTACGCGTTTTTGAAGCAGAACAATACGATTAAGGTTGGATGGATAGGTAGAGCCCCAGACTGTGATACAATATTGAAGATATGGATAAACTAAGGAATAGTATAAAGTACGTAATGCTGGCTTGGAAAGGCAAAAACTTGATTTGTATATAATTCCTATTGATTTTGATATTTTACTGGCAAGATGGGAGATGTGAGACTTCCAAGTCATATTTTCGTCCAAGATCACCCCCAGGAATACGACTTCATTAACCTTGTCAATCCTAACATTATTTATTTCTATCGCCAGATCAAATGTTTGCCTTCTCTGCCTTGGTCTAAAAATCATATAGTTGGATTTTTTTACATTCACCGATAACTTACTAGCCCTAAACCAATCCGATAGCCCGTCTTTGTAGCGCGCGAGAGATGCGGCATCGTTTAGGTGTTTCGATGTCCTTGCGATGCTTGCGAATGACGTAGGACCTGCATGCTCTACGATCTTAGTCAGAATTTCCATGGGGAGGCACGATATATTATCCATAGTGGAAGAGATCGATATACAGTATACTAATCATTCCTCTAACAGATTCTCAAGTTTGGATTCTTAGGTGTGAGAATGTCTAGTGACAATTTGGACATAGAAAAGGAAAAAAGAAAAAAAATGAAGAGGGGTCATGCAACGACTTTTCTTCCCTTTTTTTTTTTTTTTTTTTTTTGCCCTCCATTACCTACGTGCGTTCGGTTCACTCATCTTCTGCGGCTGCGTCCACACTGGCACTATGCTTAGTATTGGCGGCATAAACGTCTCGTTGGTCGTATCTATTCTTCTTCGATGGTTGTCGTACTATGTCGATCTCAACATCTAGTGGGTATGAAAGTCCCATACTACTTGCACAAATACTTGAGGCGTTGCAAATACCATCGTGAATAGAACCTGGTAGAATGAGTTTGCTCACATTGTCGATGTTAAGACCGCTAGAGTTCTCATCGACGAGAGGTTCGTACGTAGTGTTGTCCCCATCGGAGTACGACTTACTTTTGTCGAAGAATTGCCCGTTAGGTGTTCCAGTCTTGTAGTCACATTTCATGCGTATTCTCATTAGGGGGTTGGGCAATCGACATCCAGCATTAACGGTAGAATTCATAGAAATAAACCGCTGAATCATTGGAGCCACCTTAGTATTGGGGACGATAATGGCGTCGTCCTTTCCAGGTGGACTGCGTTTACGTGGATTGCGCATGCAGATCTTTTTGTCTTCGATAAGTTTACTTACTTCGCAATCGAAAGCCCAATCTAGGTGTTCGACTAGTTTGAAAGTAGGACTTAGCTTGTCGTCGGAAGGAAGATCCAATTCTCCATTGTCACTTTTCTTAATAGTGATTCCATCGTCCTCCGTACGTACAAAGTCGTTCCACTTCTGAAATTGTAGGCAAGGATGTCGATCACGTTTTTTGCCTACGTCTTCTTCGTTGTATGGTGCTATCCGTCCCACGTGCTTTTCCCCTTCGAACCGAAAGACCGCCGGATGAGGTCCATCGCCAATGTCGAAGAATACGGAAACGTACTTGCATCCGTTCGGTCCGTTTCTAGGATGGGTCCAGTCGAACGATATGACGGATCCATGGGATTGCCCATCTTCTTTGGCCCTTTCGAATGCTTCGACCACATCGCCTACGTTGAAAAGCTTTGAACTCGCCATTCTCTCTTCGGTATAACTATACGTTAGGATATCTCTAACAGTTACTCAAGTTTGGATTCTTAGGTGGACGTTGCGAGAGACCCTTATGACCCCAGTAGTATAGGTGGAGTCAAAATGATACTACTTTTTTCTTGCACAAGGACGTCAAAAAGTGGATTTCTGAATTCGCTTTTTGACGTCCTTGTGCAAGAAAAAAGTGGTATCATTTTGACTCCACCTATACTACTAACTCTATGCGTGCTCCTGGAATATTTAGTCAGCCACATATTACATTTTATTTTTACATTCTACTTGACATTTTATTTATTCTTCACAAAATCAACACACTTACAGGGTCCAGTTCAACCAATGGTGCTCAATCAAGCATAACAAAACGTTAAAAAACTCTACTATGGTAACTTTAGTTTCGGTAGAGAAAAACTCTGAGATTAGTTTCATTAGTCAGTGATAATAGTATTACAAAGTAATAGCATGAAATTAGCTAGTGATTAAATTTCCCCTTGACCTTGGGAGGATTTATGCAAATTTTCCCTAATCCCCCTCAGCCATAAATCCTCCCCCAGCTCTCGGGGGAAATTTGATAACTAATTTACCTTATGCCATGCCATTACTTATAATAATAATATTTTCGAGTTTGGACTGATTTTACTTACCAGTAAGCTGACTGTTAGGTCTATTCGATTTTATTGAACAGGGTTAAAAAATCTGCTCTATCTGTGAATAAATTTAAATCAAGCTATCCTCCATAATTTCTGTGGCTTGGCTTGGAAAGAAATAATATTAATTATAATAAATTGATAAAAAGGATGTAAATGATGCTGGAGTACCCATCCAGCTATCAGCTACATGTAGGTTATAAAAAAACAGTTGCATCATTGCAATGATTATGGCAGAAGAAAATATATTGTACAAAATGTTGTAATATACCAAAACAGACAACTGAGACAGTGTTGGGGTCTGGCAGTATTTATTTACATAATATAAATTATTATTACAATACTAGCAGGGACCCGTGGGAACTCACAGGAAATCAACAAATATGATAAATTATAATCTCATCCTCATTAATTATTCATGAGGTAACCAACCAACCATCTGCCCAGAATTCGATCACATGACGATCCTTGAAACCCCGGAAAGTACTACATTCAACTATATTTTTCCAGTCCAAGGACTGAATTAATTTTGTTCCAGTCCTAGGACTGAATTAATTTTGATCCAAATCACTAGTGATGTTCATCTGTGTTCTCATTGGGTATCATTCATGCATGTGTTGGGCCTAATTAAGCTACCAGGATTACAGCATAAGTATGACTTTACATGGAGAAGTGAAGGAGAAGACGGAAATAAAAATCGGTGTCCAGAGAGTGACTCGAACCATCATCCGCATGGCTGCTCTTGACTACTAGTACGCTGTCTTGTCCACTACGCTATCAGGCCGTTTGTTGAAATGACCGTGACAAAATAACAATCACAACCCTTGTAGTCTATGAATTATGATGAAAAAAATCAAATTGTCAACCTGTACCCGAAATAAAAACAACATCCCTCCCGAATAATTAATGACAATGAGATGTCATTTCAAAGCCTCCAATTCGGACTGGACGGGATTTCAAGTCCTTGCAACTAATTGCGCGGACTTGAAATCCCGTCCAGTCCTCATTGTCGGCTTTGAACTATTACGTAACATAGTCTAGCCGGCTGACTGACTCCTGGCACAATGTTTTTAGCGTGTTGATATTTTCAAGGTTGTATTTTGATTTTTTTTAAAGAGAATAATATCTTACGGATCTCAGTTAATTTCTGAAACCGATGAGCACAATTATTGTCAAAAAGTGCCAAAACTGACGGTCACAGGCAGCTCGAGACATGAATTCGTGTGACGAAAACAAATCTGGCCGCCGAAACAGTTGGTTTTATATCTAAGAACACAGGAAACTGGATACAGAAAACAGACATGGACAAAATATTATACTATTAGACACATCATAGAGTTGTAAGATAAAAAAAAATAACAGCCTTTTCCACGGACAACATTTCTAACTGTGTTTGAATACCTGGACCTGGTCTTACCTCGTTCGGTCGTTTGACTTCGGCCGCTTCGCTTGGCGATAGGTTTTCCCTAAACTCTAACTAAAACATTCGCGTAAACTCGATGGTTTGCTCGCCCAGGTTTTCCCTAAAACAGATTCCCGTAAGCTCGATGGCTCGCTCGCCCAAGTAAGTGTAGAACTTGAGAAAACTCATTTCTTTTTAACATTCTTTCCTCAAATGCAACCAAGACCAAGACAGAAAGCAACTTTTCGCATGATTCGTCGTCTTCGTTGGAATACCTGTGGCCGTCACTTTTTGGCGCCATTTTAGGACGCGAGCGCGCGCGTCCTCCATATTAGGAAATCGATCGAGGGATCCTGGGAAAGAGCGTTACACACACACACACTGACTGACACACCCACACACACTTAGCGTATTATTATATAAGATATTTTAATATGTTACAATTTATTTACATGATTGAAATATAATATTAATAGTGATACAAAAGCTGGATGGTATATTGTTAGTATGGCTGCTCCCCTAAAGCACGAGATAGTTGGTTTACAAAATAGTTACTACCGAGACATACAAAATTAAGGCCTAACCCATTGGCTATATCCAGCCTGATGATAATTTTACAGTATTGCTCAACTAAACGTAGGTTGTACCCTGCCAGACTCCAACCTGATCAGCTGATTCTGAATATCTAGATTAATATTCACTTCAATTATAAATTATGGAAATTAAAATAATTGTACAAAGTTTGAAAACTAAAGTTAGGTGATTTTAAAACAATTATGTAGTCATTGTTACAATTATTATTGCCATTATTAGCACTGTCATCAACATCAATATTGTTTTGCATTAATACCATCACCAGTACCATTTCATTGTCACTATCATCATTGTACATGGTCAAATGACCCATATCTCAGTTTCTCTACAGGTAATTTTGGTCAATTTCCAAGTAGCCATTTGTTGATAATGGCCCAACATTGCAAGTCAGTAATACTGTCATTATCATCATCTTAACATACACTACCTGGTATACATTGATATATGTATCAGGAGCCATATTATGTATATATGATATAGTTACAGTACCATTGCAATGTTATCAGCCATCCATGCAAGTGAACCATTTTGGTTCATTGATAATGTATTTTCTAAAATCCTCATACAAACCTTCTAAAAACCTAACCCAAAATTTGCCAAAAACCCTAACCATTTCCAACCCAAATCATTCTAGAACGAGTACATCCAAGCTATAAAATTATGAAGGATTTTTCACAGGTTTTCAGTGATCATTTGAAGTGGCAGGGTATACTGCAGTGAGGTTCCTCTCTTGTTTTTTTCGTGTAGAAATGGACTTCTGCTACCTGTTAGTCTGGGGAACCTGTCACACTTATTAAGCGAATAAGTATTTTATAATCAGCTGTTTTGACTCACTGGATATTTTATCGATGTCTGAAGTATGGGTCGACATCTCCGCGTATTTTCAAAGTCCATCGCTTTAGAGCTGTTCATTGGAATCAAATATGTGAAAAGAATCCCTAGATCTTCTTTTCTGACTATTATTTGTACAATTGGAATTACAGAAGTGGAGATGAAATAGCTTTTTCATCCAAACTCGAGACCAACAACAGAGCAAATAGTAAGCGCTACGTAACCGACAACCCGGAAGCCTCGCTTTCAATCCAAGATGGCCGAAGTGCGATAATAGCGAATATCCATCTGGCATGGACTGACCTAAAGTGTTGTGTGGAATGATGGCCTCGATGATAGGCGATACACAGGCATACCCATCAGAGCAAGTATAGAACAAAATGCTAGGAAGCTTGAAGAAAATGATATTAGAGATTCTGAAGATTCTTCAGACCATAAGAAATAGTTCGTATCAACTCAAAACCAAAATAATAAATTCAATTTACAAAAACGATGAGATAATCGATAGTAAAAATAAAAATACCGTTAAGCCGATTTCACTGGACCATGTCCATTTTGTTTCATCCCCTATAAAGAACAGACTGGTTAACCACATTGTAAATTCTATAGGTAAATTAATTGCTTGACGAGGGAATTTCACGCGAAAAACTGATATGGCACGAATCGCGAAGCGATGAGTGGGATATCGGTTTTTCTAGTGAAATTTGACGTGGACTTCCCGAGTCGGGCAATGAATTTTCTTTTAATCCAATTGCATTTACGAAAATAGTAAAACTATATATCAGTTTGAAAGCCTCGCTGAAATTCCCGCAACGCGCCAGGAATCCATTGCGCGGTAATGCATCGAGCTCAAATTAGACTCAAACATTTGGTTTCGACATCAAAACTGCACTTTTGTGCATGCAAATACCTGTATTTTATTTAGGTACACTTAATTTCAATCTTTACCAAGGAAGGCAAATTACGTTAATTGGAGACAAAATTGTGAAAGAGTTAGAAAACCAGCGGCCTGTTGAATCACTTGCTAATGGCGGATGGCGATAAGAGAAAATGTAAATCCTTCTAAAGAGCTGTACAAGTATACGAACAAACTTGGAAGTATTACAGCTGTAAGTGTTCCATACTTTATAAGCAAATTACCAAATTTGAATGCTCACAGACAGTCTCACAATAAATAAGCTTGTTTATTACTGTTGAATCTTGTGTTCATGATCAGTTCACTCGTTTCCAAAATTGCCCTTGTACTTATTGTTGTGCCACAGGCTACGCAAGCGTAAGGTGTTTGATTAACCGTTTATTTTACAAGACTTGACTGGAATTTATAGAGTTTTAGAAATTGCAATAATTCTGTAAATATTGAAATAAAGGGAAACTAATTTTCAGTTATTGGGTTGTGTCTGTGGGCAAACGATCTTCCACGGGCGTAGAGGGAAGTAGAGTTCGCAAGTTTTTCTTAAGAACCCTAGCTCTAGGTGGGTAGGATCTTGTTTACTGACCGCCGGGTTAGGGTTTTTTATGGTTCAGGGTAGGGTTTTAGTTAGTTTGAAATTCCCTGCATAATTTTCCGTGTAATTATGTCTGTGACACCGAGAACTCAACCTTCCGGCCTCTCTGCCCGGAGTAAATCGTCTCCCGTGTCTGTGTGCAGCTTCAGCGCATTTGGGCGATTTATTCTTCCCTGGTTCTGCCAGGAAGAAAATCGACCAAATACGCTGAAACGCATACAGCCAGCCCAATAACTGACAAACACACAGGTAAAGTCTTGTTCTTTTGTATTATTGCAATTTCTAAAAACTCTATATTAAAATTCCCAGTCAGGTCTTGTAAAACAAACGGTTAATCAAACACCTTACGCTTCGGTAGCCTGTGGTTGTACCACGGGCAAACGATAGAGAGCAGTTTGCCACCAATCCACCCCACCCCCTCCCCCCTAAATCCGCCCCTGCATGTGCAGTGCGATTCTGCAGCTTTTGAGTTAAAAGGACTGGTGGAGGAACCAAAGGCTTCATTCATTTTATCGCAACCAATACCACAAGCAATCTTTTTAGCAATATGCTCTACATGAATGGCCAGGAGAGATGTTCATCGATAAACACTCTCAGTTGTTTTAGTTGCTTCAACTTGTTTTATAGGAGTGCCATTTATCGACGTTGCCTGTAGGCCTCATTGAATCTTTGATGCTTTAGAAGTTATCTGCAAAATATTTCACCATCTGATTTGCATGTCCTATGTTCTTTCATATATAACAAAATAATGCACTTATCAGCGGCCATCCGGGGGGGGGGGGGGGGGGGGGGGGTGGACTCCCGCGACTGGGGAACTGGACGGGGGGAGGGGGGGGGGGCGACCCAGGGTACATACGCGGGCATCCTATGGGATTCGTTCACTTTTGTAGCCAGTTTTTATCCGGGACTGGGCGATGGACGCCTTTTGCACTTTCCTCGAGGATACCCGTGGGATTTGCAAGGAATTGGTCAGCGGTTTCTTCTTTCAGAGCACATGGAACGTTGTGCTCCTACGGTCGAATATGGAATATGGAATATGGAAAAGATTGGTTTATTTTGCTTAAATTTGCACAATTTTGTTTTTATGTTTATGTGTAAAAGTAGGTAATCAAAGCTACTGCTGAATGAATTACCAAATAGTATCCTTAAGTGTACCGGGGGTAGGGCCGATTATTGGTAGCTTTTTGTTAAAAATCCTGCCCTTGGGTATGGGGGATGGGGTTGCTTGACATCATTGTACAAATGTCCCGGGGTTCCCAGGTAGACCCCCGGGATGGGCCCTGATAAGTGCATAATGTTCTGGGTGGCACCAGAAACTTAAGATAGTTGAAGCGTGTAACAGCGGCCCTATGCTCCGGATTATTCTGTGAATAAAAAAATACCATATTTGGAAAATACAGTCTAGTCTAGCGTGAGAGTATAGTCTAGTTACAGAATCCGACTGCCATTTTATCCATATATGGTCTTTTTTATTTGCTGAATAACCCAAAGCATGGCACTAAAACGCAGTATGGGCGTTACACGTTTCAACTCCCTTATGTTTCTGATAGCACTCATGCTAAAATAATTAGCCTTCGTTATCAACAGATATCCCATATAGACTTATAGTGGACTAAAGTTGGACCCCATCTCAGACCTAAAGCTCAAAAATCCGATCGCGGCACATACCCTCATATCTTTTATAGATGGGAGTACCGCCCCCCCCCCCCCCCCCCCCACCCCCCCCCCCCCCCCCCCCCCCCTCTCCCCCCGCCTCGCGCCCTATGAAAGTTTTCTACGAGACAATAAAAACTGAGATTTACATCTAAGAAGAGTTCTTAAAAACTGAGATTTACATCTAAGAAGAGTTCTTCAGGTTTTAATGACCCTTAAGTACTTCTCCTTAACACAATCAATACATTGTGATTTTTCTATGCTTCAGTATTTCGTACAACTTTCTACAACTGAAATTCAAGCCTAATTTGCAGTAGGCATCAATGTTGGACTTATGTGCCTCGATGAAATCAATACCCCAACGATGAATGCGACTCAGGAATTTGCCGTTGTCTGCTTGAAGCACAACAGTACCATCTTCCTGATTGTGGACCGTGAACTCGCAGTACTGGTCTGGGTTGCTCTTCGCCGCTTCAATGAAGTCGATACCTCCACGATGGATTCTACTCAGCCATTTGCCGGTGTCTGCCTGAAGCAGCAGTTTGCCATTGCGCTGGAATGGCACAAATCTGGTGAAATGGTCATTGTCTCCCTTTGCGGCCTCAATTTTGTTAATCCCACTTCTATAGATACGACTCAAATACTTGTTGTTGTCGGGCCTTGAGTGCAACGCCAGCTGGTTTCCTCGCTTTCTGAAAGGCAATTATTAGAAAAACGGCGTAAAAAGGTATAATAAAATTGTGTTTATTACACATCAATTCAGATTGGCTGAGAACACGCAGCCAATTCTCGATAGCTGGCTAAAGCATTGACTGCGCATGCGTACAATATTATCTGCAGGTTGTGATGTCACACTGCTATTATCTGTAGGTTACAGCGCTCGATCATATTAAAGTGCACCTAACCCCTTTTGCAATTTTTATACATATGAATCTTTGAAAGGTTTTGAGTACTTCTGCGAAGAAATTTTTGGCTTAGAGAGAATACTCTATGTTCTAGGCTTGTTTGAAATGGTGAAAATTTTACTTTTCCTGACCCATGACCGCGCAGAAAAAGCCTGGGTCGATTCTTGATCTTACGTCACCTCATTAATGCATTATTCTCCATGGCGCCTTTCCATCACAACAACATCGATATATAGAGAATATACACAGTCTGTGAGTTGTTAGTAAAGAAAACAGTTATTTTAGACAAAATGCTAAATATTTATTCAAATTATTGCAAAGTCGAATGAGTTGAATGACGTAAGATCAAGAATCGACCCAGGCTTTTTCTTACGCGGTCATGGGTCAGGAAAAGTCAACTTTTCACCATTTCAAACAAGCCTAGAACATAGAGTATTCTCTGTAAGCCAAAAATTTCTTCGCAGAGGTACTCAAAACCTTTCAAAGATTCATATATATAAAAATTGCAAAAGGGGTTAGTTGCACTTTAAGCAAGTACGACTATTTTACC
>JAOWCC010000642.1:295000-297496 GCA_030867875.1 Actinernus sp. WN-2022 | reverse complement strand
CCCCCACCCCACCCCCCACCCCACCCCCTCCCCACCCCACCCCCACCCCCACCCACCCCCACCCCCACCCCACCCCCACCCCACCCCCACCCCACCCCCACACCCCACCCCACCCCCACCCCACCCCCACCCCACCCCTCCCCCACCCCACCCCCACCCCACCCCACCCCACCCCCCACCCCCCACCCCTCCCCCACCCCACCCCACCCCTCCCCACCCCACCCCCACCCCACCCCACCCCCACCCCACCCCCACCCCACCCCCACCCCACCCCACCCCACCCCCACCCCACCCCACCCCTCCCCACCCCCCCCCACACCCACCCCCACCCCCACCCCACCCCACCCCCACCCCACCCTCCCCACCCCCACCCCACCCCCACCCCACCCCACCCCCACCCCACCCCCACCCCACCCCACCCCCCTCCCCACCCCCACCCACCCCCACCCCCACCCCACCCCCACCCCACCCCCCACCCCTCCCCTCCCCCACCCCACCCCCTCCCCACCCCCACCCCCACCCCACCCCTCCCCCACCCCACCCTCCACCCCACCCCCACCCCACCCCACCCACCCCACCCCACCCCCACCCACCCCCAACCCCTCCCCACCCCACCCCCTCCCCCCTCCCCACCCCCTCCCCACCCCCACCCCACCCCCACCCCACCCCACCCCACCCCACCCCCACCCCACCCCCACCCCACCCCACCCCACCCCACCCCCACCCCTCCCCCCACCCACCCCACACCCACACCCTCCCCACCCCCCAACCCTCCCCTACCACCCCCTCCCCACCCCTAACCCACCCCCACCCCACCCCCACCCCCACCCACCCCCACCCCCTACCCCCTACCCCACCCCACCCCTAACCCCACACCACCCCACCCCCTACCCTCCCCACACCACCCCCACCCCTACCCTACCCCACCCCTACCCACCCACCCCACCCACCCCCACCCCACCCCAACCCTACCCCTACCCCCACCCCACCCCCACCCACCCCCACCCACCCCACCCACCCCCACCCACCCCACCCCTAACCCACCCCTACCCCACCCCCACCCCTACCCCACCCCCTACCCCACCTCCCCACCCCACCCCCCTCACCAACCCTACCCACCCTCACCCTCACCCCACCCCACCCCTCCCCAAACCCTACCCAACCCTCACCTACCCCTAACCTACCCCTACCCAACCCCTCCCCACCACCTACACCCAAACCCTAACCCACCCACCACATCCCTACCAACCCTACCCTCACCCTACCACCCAACCCACCCCACCCCACACCTACCCCTACCCTCCCACCCCCAACCACACCACACCCTACACCACCCCTACCAACCCACCCTACCACCCACCCTCCCCAAACCCACCCAACCTACCCACCTCCCCCTAACCTCCCTACCCCCTACCCTTAACCCTCCCTAACCCCTACCAACCCTCACCCTAACCCTAACCTACCCTCACCTCACCTACCCAACCTACCCCTACCCTAACCCTACCTAACCCCTAACCCTAACCCTAACCTAACCAAACCTAACCCTACCTACCCTAACCTCTAACCCTAACCTAACCCTAACCCTAACCCTAACCCTAACCTACCGAACCCTAACCCTAACCCAACCTACCCCTAACCTAACCCTAACCCTAACCCAAACCTACCCTAACCTAACCCTAACCTAACCCTAACCCTAACCCTAACCCTAACCTAACCCTAACCCTAACCTAACCTAACCTAACCTAACCCTAACCCTACCTAACCTACCTACCTAACCTAACCTAACCCTAACCCTAACCCTAACCCTAACCCTAACCCTAACCCTAACCCTAACCTAACCCTAACCCTAACCTAACCTAACCCTACCTAACCCTAACCCTAACCTAACCCTAACCTAACCCTAACCTAACCCTAACCTAAACCCTACCACCTAACCCTACCTAACCTAACCTACCCTAACCTAAACCCTAACCTACCCTACCCTAACCTAACCCTAACCTAACCCTAACCTAACCTAACCCTAACCTAACCCTACCAACCCTAACCCTACAACCCTAACCTAAACCCTAACCTAACCTAACCCTAACCAACCTAACCTAACCCTAACCTAACCCTAACCCTAACCTAACCCTAACCCTAACCTAACCCTAACCTAACCTAACCTAACCTAAACCCTAACCTAACCCTAACCTAACCTAACCTAACCTAACCTAACCCTAACCTAACCCTAACCTAACCCTAACCTAACCCTAACCTAACCCTAACCCTAACCCCTAACCTAACCCTACCCTAACCCTAACCTAACCCTAACCTAACCCTAACCTACCCTAACCAACCTAACCCTAACCTAACCCTAACCTAACCCTAACCTAAACCCTCACCAACCCTAACCCTAACCTACCTAACCCTAACCTAACCCTAACCCTAACCTAACCCTAACCTAACCCTAACCTACCCTACCTAACCCTAACCTACCCTAACCTAACCCTAACCTAA